>OMKN01081139.1:1940-13484 GCA_900302345.1 Melanonus zugmayeri
AGCTCCGCAACGAGGTGGCCATCCCCACCGCTGGCGTGCCACAGGAAGCGCTCCACATTGGAGGGCTTGAGGATGTCGATGGCGGGGGAGGCGGAGGTGGCGAGCGCGCGGCCACGCAGGTCGAACTCGCCCGTGTCGACGAAGTCGACGATGACGCGGTTGCGGTTGGAGGCGCAGATGACGTTCCGGACGGGCACGCCCATGCGCTTGGCGTACAGCGCCGACATGGCGTTGCCAAAGTTGCCGCTGGGGATGCAGACATCGATGGGCTCTCCGAACCTGACCACGCCCTCCCGGAAGAGATCCAGGTAGGCCGAGGCATGGTACACCACCTGGCAAACGACATGACCAGCAAACCGTTAGAAACACACAGGTCATGATAGGTCACGGCGACATGGAACATTATTAACACACGTGATGAGGTGAAATAGTTCAGGATGAAAAAAGTGACACATTTCAAATAAAAACAATAATTATTGAGGACAAGATTCAAACATACTGTGGATCCTGTGTAACAGCGACACCACACTGGAATATGAACGCTCTAAGCCACGAGGCCAAATGACTGCAGCCATTCAAGTCTATGTTTACAGCGTTCTTAAGGCATTGGGGCGTATCTAGGCGTAAATACATTGGACCTGTATACAGTGGTCCTATATAGACCCACATACAATAGATCTAGGCCTAACTCCCAGGGGCTGGGTTCCACCCCCCGGCCTGACGACCCACCTGTGGCAGCAGCCGGGCCCAGTTGATGGAGTTGGCGGTGCTGAGGACCGTGCCGTACTCCGCGGCCAGGTGGCCCGCCGTCCCCTCCTCGCCGAACATCCGCTTGATGGAGCGCTGGCAGAAGTCGAAGTCCGAGGGCACGGCGACCGCCCTGGCGTTGCCCTCACGGTACGACGCCATCTGCAGTTTCTGGACGACACTGACGCCATCCTGGGGGTAGAACACCAGCACGCCCGTCCTGCCCCGACCCCCCTCGCCGCCGCCCAGGCTGCCGAAGCCGCTGAGAACCGCGCTGCCCGTGTCCCCGGACGTAGCGACCAGCACCAGGTAGTTGCAGGCGGGCGGGAGGCAGTGGGAGAACAGCTGGGGCATCAGCTGCAGCGCTAGGTCCTTGAAGGAGGCGGTGGGGCCGTGGAAGAGCTCCTGGACGTACTGGTTCGCCTCCAGGTGTCTCACGGGCGCCACGGCAACACTGGAGAAGTTGCCGCTGCCGTACGCCCTGGATGCCATGGCTCTGAGGTCGACTGCCGGGATGTCCAATGGGTGGATGCACTTTTCCAGTATGGTTGACGCCCGCTCCGCATATGACATGTCGGCCAGCCTCAGCCACTCCCGAGCGTCGATCTTGGGGAAGCCGTGTCGGGGAACGTAGAGACCCCCGTCCGGGGCCAAACCCTCGATTACAACGTCGCTGAAGTGTGTTTTGTTGCCGGTGGAGGATTCGGATTCGCTGCCACCACCACCCCGGGTCGATACGTAGGTCTCCACGTCCGGGTTGTGATATCTCTCCACGGCACTCACAACCTTCTCCGCCACCTGCTCCAGAGTATCCCCGACGCCGCACAGCACCCTGATATCTAGCCACCGCTCGTAAAACTGTTTCCTGTAACCCAGGATGTCCCTCATGGACACGCCCGCCTCCTGGCCCACGACACGGTCCACCTTCATCAGGGACAGCCTCTGGAGGATGTCCTCCGCCCCCACATCCAAGTACACCACCACACCGCTCCGCGTGATGTGCCGCATGGCTCCGGCGTGCAGGGGGTTGGAGCCGGTCAGGGAGACGACGCTCCGTGCTGCAGAGAAGCCGCACAGCACTCGTGCCTCTTCCTCCAGAAAACACTCACCACCGACGGCCGCCAGCTTGGCCGCGACGGGCATCCTCCACGCCTTCTCCAGGACGTCGTCATCCACGTCGATGGCGGGCAGCCCGAGTCTTTGGGCGACTATTCTCCCCACCGATGTCTTGCCTGCTCCGGGTGGGCCCATGAGCAGGATGTTCTGGTCTCCCAACCAGCAGCAGATCTCTGTAGAAAGCCATGATCTAGCAGCAACCGAAAGCGGACTGAGGTTGTGGTGTCTAACGGCTCCAATTGCAACACGGCTGGCGTTTAGCAAACGCATTGGGCTCGCCTGGGAGTAGTAAAGAGATATAAATCATTGCATATTCTGGTATTATAGGGTTAATACTGCCTCACCTCACTCAGCTTACAGTATGCATGACCCGTCTCAGAGGTCAGAGATTATCAGGGGACCTGAGGCGGTTGCCGATGTGCAAATAGCGGATCAAACATACCGAATACATCTTGTGTCGTATAGTTTTTCCTATACGACAGTTTGTCATTACTGGGAATGCCAAACTATCTTGCCAGGTTTGCACCTAGACTGCCCCACTACGCCAACTCCTGAAGGAAAGCAGTGAGTTTGTATGGGGATGCAACACACAAGGCAAGGCAAGGCAAGTTTATTTGTATAGCACATTTCATACACAGAGGCAATGTGCTTTACATAAGAATAAACAACAAGTATAGAGTACTTGTACGACCTTGCTAATGGACTCAAACCACGCTCAGTATTTTTGGACTCAAACCAAAATATGGATTCAAACCACGCACACACACTCTTGTATAATGGCCTATTATACACAATATACAGTGGTACGCTGACACACTGCTCGGGTTATAACAATAACAATCAATGTACGTCCTAAAATAATCAATGTACATAATTAAAATAATTTAATTAAATTAACACAGTCTTCCAGCGCGTGAAAGATTTGATCATCCAGGAGCCGGGTCCAGTCCTCACCTACTTCAACCAAAAGAAAGAGCTGAGACTCCAGCTGGATGCTTCCAAGAGTGGACTCGGAGCAGTGCTCCTACAAAAAGGTAGGCCAGTCGCATACGCTTCCAAGTCACTAAATAAGTCGGAAGAAAATTATGCCCAAATTGAGTCAGACCACAAGCCACTTGAGTCAAAACCCCTTGCAGCAAGATTACAACGCGTGATATTACAACTTCAACGACATCACTATCATGCAACGTCCTGGAAAAGACATTCCAGTAGCCGGCACGCTGTAAAGGAAGTCTATCGTCACAGACAAAACTGCGTGTGAAGGCATGGACGTTCAAGTACACACGCTCATGAGTAACCTACCCATGAGGGACAACAAGCTCCAAGATCCAAGTGGCTACAACACAGGACACAGCTCACGGCTTTAAGACAAATGATTCAAGTTAAGAAATAAGTGTCCGCCTGGTGTTGCTGAATACTGGAATCACAGAGACGAGATCACAGAGATCAATGGTATCCGGTTTAAAAGGTGGGAAGATTATCGTTCCACACGCACTCAAAGATGCTAAAACGCATACACACAGGCCATATGGGAATCGAAAAGAGCAAACAGTGAGCCAGAGACATTTTATTTTGGCCTGGCATAAACACTCAGATAGAAGCCATGGTGGAGAGATGTGCGTCAAGCGGCAGAGCTCCAATACAAATGAACCAATGATCTCACATTCTATTCCTGAGAGGCCATGGCAAGTCATCGGTACAGATCTGTTCACGTTCGAGGGAGAACAGTAGTTGTGGATTACTATAGCAGATACTTTGAGATAGAAAGACTGCGTCACAGTACTTCAACAGCGGTGTGTGCATGTAATATTATCAGGCCGGCCAGTCACGGCATTCTATTTTAGTCATATCATTTCACAACATGTTTTGACTAACAGACATCTTTTCACATTAGTATTATCTTTGCTCAACATGTTTTGATCAACAGATACCATTCTATATTAGTCACATCCTTTCACAGTATGATTGGATCAATAGATGAGTGTCCTAGGACAGGGGTTCCCAAACTTTTCCATGCCAAGGCCCCCCAAATAGCATTAGCTTCTGGCCAGGGCCTCCCTTTTGCAAGGTGTCTTTAAAAACCCATTGACAATACTACGGCAAATATAAACAACTTCTGAATATATTTCCTTACATTTATTAATACAATAATTAAAGCATACTAGTGGGAGCGGTGGGCTTGGTGGCTCCTACAGTTTGTCAAGCCTGGGCTTTATGTCTGTCAGTGCCATACGCATGTAGATGTGCTCTGTGTTTTGTTTTAAGTACTTTTAAAGTTGAAAAGCCAGACTCTCACAAGTAGGTGGTTGCAAAAGGGAGAAGGCATTTCAGAGCCGTCTCAGCCAGGGTGGGATAGTCCTTTCTGAAATGCAGCCAGTAGTTAGGGTGGGAAAGAGCATCAACTTCATTTTTAAATCCCCTGAGTTTGTCATTTCAATCAGCTCCTCCTGTGACTTTAAGTCTAGACTAGAACCTACACCAGGTGCAAAGGGGTTCCTAACCCAGTTTAGATGGGTGTTTTCAAGGTCAGGGAGATATTCTCTGAAATATCCCTGGAGGTGCTCCAGGTAGGACTGGATCAGTGGAGAGATGGTACACAACTCACCAGATGACAGCAGCTCCTGGTGAAGCAGTGGGAACATTTCTGTAATTCCCTCCTGGAGCTTGTTTGACCATAGCGTAATCTCATGCTTTGAGTCAGTACATTTACATGCTGGAAAATGTCTGACATGTATATGCAAGCCAAAATGATGCCTTCAGTGCCCATTCTGGGACAGTCGCTTGCTGCACGAAAGTCGCCGACTGCCAGATGCTCTTGGTCAGATGCTCTTCCTTTCTTTGAAAAAATTGACTGTTTTTTCGGCCTCTGCCGGGTGCTTTTGTTTCAAGTGATGCTGAAGTTTAGACAGTTTTAGGGTGCTTTAAACGAACCAGAGTTTGTTTCCTCGGATAGTCCACTTGGTTTGGGGTAGTGTGAAAGCAATCTCAGACTCCGGTGCCTTGGTTCGCTTGCAAGTGAACCCTGGTGCGGTTCTTTTGAGGTGTGAAAGCAAACCGGACCAAATACAGGAAGCAAACCAAAAGAAAGTGCATTATGGGTAAAAGGAAACAAAACAAACACTGCAGCGCTGGTAACTGAGTAGAAGCACGTGTGAAAAATGTCTCGTGGACAGACGTGGACGAATAAAGAGGTGAAAGCCCTCATTGAAATATGGTCAGACGATCAAATACCATAGCTGCTTGTCACCACTCACAAAAACGACAACGGTTTCAAGTTGTTTAGCGAGAATGGTGGCAATGGGGTTCAATCGAACAGGTGATCAATGTCGCATAAAAGTGAAGAAACTGCACCAGCAATAAAAGGACGCACACCAGAGCAATATACATAATATAATGTATAATAATATAGCAATATATCACGGATTTCACTCCGGAAGGGGAGGGATTTCCCCTCTCTATTCTGTCCAACAGACAAGCGCCCGTTTCGACCACATGACATTGTTCAGAAAGTTTGGTCCACTTGACAAATTGCAGTGTGAATGCAAACCAAACAAAATGAAAAATGCAGCAATGTTGCAACTTCACCCCAGAACCGAACCGAGAGACCACCGAACTATTGGTGTGAAAGCACCCTTAAACACTCACTTGAGAGGATCTCAAGGCAGAGAACGCATTTGGGGCACTCATAGTCATTTTTTTGTGCGGCGGTAAATCCATATTTTATGTATGCTGCCTCATACTTGCGAGTTTTACTTTATTTCTTTTAATTTTTTGCAGCTGAGCTTTTGTCAGCTGGTGGTCTGCTCTTTTCTTTTTAAAAACTTGTCCATTTTTGTGAACGCTAGCTAGATTCAGAGCCATAGAAAAGACAGAGTTGTGTCAATGGAGAGTCCACAAAGCTCCATGGTCATGTGGTTCATGGAGCTTCAGATAGTTCCAAGCGGGTCATTTGAAATTGCGCTTCACTTTGCTGATTTACTATGAAACAGCGACGTTTGGTACTACTACTAAGTTTCAGCAGCAGGGCAGCTTATTTATGTGATGAGTGATGTTATAAAGACGGGCATGGCGAATAAGATTTCGATGTTATATATAATTATTATATTTTATCCTAGATCCTACAACATCCGGATGGAAGAGTCAAGTCAAGTCAATTTCATTTGTATAGCCCTTAATCACAGTTCCAGTCTCAAAGGTCTTTACAAGCCAAATATTTATGACACCCCCCTAACCCTAGCCCCCCAAAGGGCAAGGAAAAACTCCCTTCGTTATCAGCATCAGAAATCTTGAGAAGGAACACAGAGTGGGGGATCCTGCCTTCCAGGACTGGTTAGGAGTGCAATGGGTGCCATAATTGACATGCATAGTAATACAAGCAATCAAGAAGAGGGTGTTGACTACTTGACTTGACTTGACTGCTCTGGGCTATCAGTACTTTCCCTTTTCTCTCTATAAAAACAACTACTAGTTTGCACCTGTGCTCTACGTCTTTCTCTTTCTATCCTCTCCTTTTCTCCTTTCTCCTTTGTTCCGTCTCCTCTTCTCCTCCTCTTCTCTGAGTCATGCACCTGTTGCTCTGTATACTCATGTGGCTAGTTACTTTCACTTTGCTCTGAGCATGTTTTTTCTCAGACACTCTGGTGTCCTGTTACACTGTACTGGGCGAGTCCTAAAACTTCCTCCACAAACTGGTTAGGAACGGCATTACCCAGGGTTCTGTGGTTGTTGTGACACGTATGCACTTCCTATATCTACTATATACATAATTTAAGAGTTTAAACATTACATTGTGAAGATGGTGAATGAGTTATATAAAGTTGTGACGGGCATTGAATGTGAATGTGAATACTTTCCTGAGTTAATGTATGTCTAAGAATAAACCTTAGTTGTACATTTTGTTAATATGCCAAGTACATGTCAGAGAATATAATTATTCTGTTTACCCTTTTGCTGAATGTATTTGCAGTGTTCTACATAATAAGCACTTTAGTAACACTAGGGGGAGGGGCATTATAGGGTTAATACCGCTCAGCCAATCACCGTACAGTATGACACGTGACCCGGGTCAGAGTTCGGAGGTCATCAGGGGCACCTGAGACAGTTAAACACACCCGATACATCTCGTGTCGTGTAGTTTATTCCTAACCAGCTACTTACGTGTTGTTCTTGTTCTCCAGTGTAACACGTGTTGAACAGAAGCGACGCGCAGGCGCAGAGCGTTGTTTACTTCTGGTTTCTCTCCTAGCTACGGTGCGGCCGCGGGGTCAAACCTAGCGCAAGTAAAAACGGCTTTAAAAAAACTTACTTTTTCCCTAATTGCCGTTTAGATTTGCCCATGTAGTCGTTATTTTTTATTTTCCATTGAACAATGACTGTATAAATAATAATACATTTACAAAGAAAATACTTGTAATGACGTAGTACTAGGTTTGCTCTCCAAAGTTGCCTAGCAACCGTATCCCAGGGCTCATGTTTGCAAACAAACCGAGTCCCGCCCCCCTGCGGAGCAGCGCACCTTAACGCGCGTCAGATTGAATTTAATTTACCTGTGTTTACTGTGCATTTACGTGAACCCTGCTGCTGCACCCATGGAGTATCATGCACCAGAGAACATCCACAACCTCATCCCCGGGGAGGAGGTGAGGACCGAGAAGCCCCCCAGGTGAGAAGGTCAAGCCCTGCAGACCTGTGTGTCTGTCTGTTTAAAGTTTAAAGGAGAATGCATGATAATGAACTTAATAATGCAAAGTCAGAAGACTTCCAAATATGGCAGTTTCTGACTTCCACATTTGGAATAATAGCAATGTTTCATCAGTGACTGGTTGAATTTCCAGATATACCTCCAAGTTCAGGACGACCGTTGTGCAGGAGAAGAAGTCGAGGAAAGATGCCATGAAGACGATGGGACCGGCGAAAGTGGAGATACCGTCTCCAGACAAATACCTACAAAAGCACTCCAGAGAACACAAACTACCTGAGAGTGAGTGGGCCACATTGTTGTATTTATCATATGCAATTCTGTAGGCCTACCGGTCATAGCAAAGATATGGCTTTTGTTCTCTGGAAAACCTTATCTCACTAACAATTTTTTGTGTTTGCAGTATAATGTCTGCAGTGCACTATTATATTTATTATTTCACCATCTTGTACTTTTATTTTACATTCCTCTTTTAAATGATTGTCCTTTTAATGTATTTACAATGTGATCCCTGCCTAGGTAAAGCTCTGTGAGAGGTCTTGTGTTTGAAGGGTGCTACATAAATCATTGTGCCCGGTCTTGATTTCATCTTGATCATTTTCTGTTGAACGATCTCTTGTGTGTATTGTGGAAAACTGAAACTTAATTTACCATTTTGAGAAAACATCTACTCATACATGATATATATATATATATATATATACAGTGTGTGTATGTGTATATATATCTATATATATAGATATATATATACACACACTGTATATAATATATATATATATTTATTTAATTTTTTTCTGAGAAAGCGTTTACTAAAGCCGGCGAGCATGGCTGCACCCAAAGGAAACCGGCCGTCCCCTCCAAGTCAGACCCCCCTCTGATGGGTCTCCACAGCAAGAAGGACTTTGTGAAGACCAACATCATGGAGACCACCGTGACCGAGCCCCGGAAGCCGCAGCCCACCTACGCCGACACCAAGCTGGGCCACCGGCAGCTGCTGGAGGACTCCGGGCTGGTGCCCAAGTACATCAAGAAGAAGGTAGGAGGAGGAGGGGGAGCCTGGAGTTATGGGCTCAGGTGTGGATTCGTGGTCAGGGGGAAGGTGTTTGATGGATGAAACATTTCTATCCTTGTGGTGGTTTTGACGAATAACATAAATTCATAATGTTGGGTTCATGGATTTTGCTATTTGTGTGTGCATGCCAACTCCTGTATTATTTTCGCCGACTGTAGTGTTTGAAGACAACTTTAAAAAACAATGGTGTTTTGGTGTAGCCTTGCATAGGTCATGAATGAAGTAAACATTTCCAAATACATTTTCTTAAGTACTCAAGGCACTTAACAGCAAGACAGTTATTCAAAATGGGGCTTTATTTCTTTTCTATCTTTTTGTTGAACCAAAAAACAAACAAGAGAGTGTGGAAGAGAATGTATTCGTAGGACTACGGCTATGTTACTCATCAGTAAGTCTGTCATGTTGTCCCCCTCGGTCCCTCCAGGACTATGGGGAAACCCCAGTGTACCTCCAGCAGCGCATGGAGGAGGAGCAGCGGGCCCAGGAGGAGTACGACCGCTACGTCAGCGACAGGTTGAGGGAGGGAGCCATGAAGAAGCTGTCTGAGGAGGAGCGCACCGACATCTTGGGGGTACGGGACGGAACCCTGAGTCCTCTGCATATTTAGCCTCAAGTCGGTACAAAAGTCGGCCCAAAGTGGGTCAATAGACCATCCATCCATGTCCATAGTTCTTCTTCATTTCACAAGTTCAATAACTGTTTAGTTGCATATTTTTTTTAATTAAGATGTACTTAATTAAACTGTATTGATTCCAGATGGGACATGTATGTTTCACAGAAACAGAATTACAGGACATTAAAAAGGAAGTAAGAAGGAAGGAAAGAAAGAAAATAAAAAAGTGTATCAGTGTCTAATATAACAAATGTGGAAATATGTGTTTCAAGAGTAAATATGTGATGTCAATTACTATATAACTGTGTTATAAGCCTATCAGCACATAGGGGAGACCGGGGGTAATTGTAACGGGGCAATTTTAACACTCTGACTTCTTGCATTAAATATAATATTATAGTCTTGTCCTTATTAGTTAAAATATATCAATTGTTAATTATTAATTAGTGCACATATATATGGTTCTTATATCAAAAGATGATTAGTGTATTTCAAGTAGTTTGTGAGTTAATCTTTTTTTACAATTGCCCCCAGTCTCCTCTATGTGTTAGGAACAGGCTTGAGCTTGTATAAATAGTGTGTATACACTGTGTGTATTGAGGTCGCATCTCCCCTCTACACCTCAGGGCCTGAAGCGCAACTGGGAGGAGCTGAACCGGGAGTACCAGGGCCTGTCGGTGGTCACTGACACCCCGACCAAGCGGCACCGCAAGGAGCGGCTGGAGCTGACCATGCTGCAGCTGGAGAACGACATCGGCCTGCTGGAGCGATACAAGGCCATCTACATCGCCCACGAGTAGCAGTGCCCGTTATTATTATTGACTACTTATAGAAATAACGACGATGACGTGTGATATCTACAAATAAACAGACGTGAGCACAGGTCTTTCTTTCTTTCTTTCCTTCCAATTCAAATGGCTTTATTGTCATGGGAAACATAGCCTATACATTGCCAAAGCACAAAAAAGTAACATGAGATACAAAAAAGTACAAAGACAAACACAATAACAAACGTGATGAGACTGTAGATCTGTGTCTGTCTCTCTTTATCTTACTTTTTGTTGTAATAAAAAAGAAAAACCCAGCACATTCCTCGTGCTGAGCAGGAGTCACATGCAGTTGATTAGCTGTCATTTAAATGAGTCTGGGACGTCCTGTTCACGAGGATAATGCAGTGCCTAGGGCTCCGCTACACACAGACACGCTGCCGCTACTTAGGGAGTTTTTATCATTGGTGACGGTAAGCATTTTTTATTATGATTAAAACTGAAATAAGTATGGAAGACTGACCATCATGTCAAACACATGCGTGATCATTCTGTCCCCCTTTGGCTTTCGTCTTTTTTGGTTGGTATATATCCAGACAATTTAGATTGTCTGGACTTTAATTGTGTGCTTAATACTCTCCACAATGTGCGTCTAAAATGTAGGTATTTTTTGGTTAAAATCACCGTCATCTTTCTGGAGAAGACGAGACGAGTTGCGCCAGAGATGGAAGACAAGGCTCCCAAAGGAAGAGTCGTGGTATAATATAATATAACTCTCTGCAGTAGATAAATGATGAATGCCAACTTCACTTTCTTTCTTTCTGACCTGGATGTGTAGGCCTATATTTGGAGTTAATGATAACAAACAAAGGTCACTATATTTGTAAATGTTCTTAGGTATCCATAGAGAGATATTAACTATAGCTGGAAAATAAATGCATACATATTAGTCCTACTATTCATAAGAAAATGTAGTTCCTTTTTTAGATTTTCTTAATATACAAATACAAATATGTTCATGTTTTGTGTCCTCCTGGAGGTGACTATAGAAGACATGTAGGCTATAGGCCATCTGTTTGTTGTATATTGTTTGGAATTGTCAACAACAACAACACACACAATACTCTAATGTGTTTGGATCCCAGATAAAAGACGAGTGGCCCGGCTACAGTCTGAGTCTGTTCACATACCCGGAGCACTACCACGAGGATGTGGAGTGTGTGTACATACCACACGGTGTTATCATGGACCGGTACACACACACATGCACACACACACACACACACATGCACACAGACTCACACACACACACACACATACATGCAGGCACTCTCACGCACAGGAACACACACACATACACACTCCCACAACAAATAAACACACACACACACACACCCACACACCAAACACACACACACAGGCAGATTCATTTGAGTGATTATTATGAATGTTCTGAAGTCTGCCGTGTGATTGATGGATCCCAGCATCGAGCGTCTGGCACTTCACATCATGGAGGACATCTTGGATCAGA
>OMKN01081141.1:15311-30920 GCA_900302345.1 Melanonus zugmayeri
CCCCGGCAACAATCGCAACCGCGAGCGTAGTAATGGCTCTCAATGAAATATATTTTGAAATATTTGGCTTTTATGGCTCTCCCAGTCAAAAAGGTTGCCGACCCCTGGCCTAGAAGCTAGGGTGTTCGACTACTAGACGAAAGGGTACTGGGTTCAACCGTTCAAAAAGTCTGCAGGGCCATCCTTGATCAAGATGCCTAATCTCTCCCTGCCTTTCCTTAATGACCTGTATCTGAAATCACTGTAAAATCGCCTTGGACATCTCACATCTACTGGTCTTCAAATTGGGTGGATCGTGACCCATAAATAGGTCACAGCAGGGGGCCAAGTGCTGTCGGCCACAATAAAAAAATGTCTTAAAAAAATCTATATATATACAGAGATGTTGCTGTAGAAACATGATGACAAGAATGTTTCACTTATTTGACTGCACAACATATTTGCTGGGTCCTGGGCCAAAAGTACCTCCACTGGTGGGTCATGGCATGATAAGTGAAGTGTGGGAACACCTTTGCTAAATGACTAAATTGTATTACCATTCCTACATGAACTATATTGCCTCAAGACTCCTGGGGAGCGTGTCTTTAAAGTGTGGTTATCACTGTGGTTAAAGTGCACTTAATCCCAGTTTTCTTTGCACGTTGTCCAATCTTCAAAACCACCAAACCCTTGAACATATGGTGTAACCTAAACATGTCACTTAGCAAAGAAACAAAACCATGGCAACCGCCACTGTGTGTACACATGTATGCGTGAGCCTGCGTAGACTTGTTGTTGTGAATCCATTCATCATGAGTGCTTTATATTGGGAGAAAGAGTTGTAACCCGTGTTTAAACACAAGGTCAAATGTTTTACATTAATTTCAGAGTGCCTTGTTTTTCTTCTGTTGTAGCGTAATGAAAAGCTGCTACTTTCTACTACATAAATATGGAACTATTACTCTTCTCTCTTAATATCAATCAATATCAATATAAATGTATCATTATCCATATTTTATAACTGTTGTTAATCTTGTTTGTTGTGTTTGTTAACACAGGCTAACCAACACCATCTTGTTTTTCCGTGCACTCTGAAATATGAACACACGGTATGGGATAAATATCCCACGCGACGAAGCCTGCGGTAATGAAATGTGGTGATTGGGGTTAAGGAGTGCAGTTAAATAAGTACCTGCCAACCAGAGAGTATTTTAGTAGTAGTGGCAGACAAGAGTTCCTCTCTTTCTGGATCACCTCTGTACGCATCCGCATGTTTTGTTTTCTCTTCCCCCTCGAGGCGTTTATTGCCTTTGACAGTTTATTACCGTACTTTATCGGGGCCCCGAGATCTGAAATGACTCAATGGAGCATAGCAGTTCACCTTCTCCGCTCCACGCATCGGAGATAAAGACCTGAATGTTCTCAGGCTACCGGCTTATACCGGGATCAGACCTTGGCTGCCGCTCTCACATTAAGAGAGTATCGGTTAGCGACTTGACAGGCCAGAGAGGGAGGGAGAGATTGTGTGGCTTTTCACTCCCAAAAGAGGAAAAAGAGCTTGCCGCTTATAATGTCAGGTTTTGGCACACTTTTCGACCTTTAATTTGCAGAGGGTGTTTCAGAGAGAGAGAAGTCACGGAGCCAGGGATAATGGTGGCTTACAGCTTCTTACAGCGTTGTGTGCAGGCGTGGAATATAATTAGCTTCATTTCGACGAACTAAACCACTTGTCTCTCTGTGTCGCAGATAGGGATCAAAGCTGATCCGCAATCAGCTGTGAGAGAGGAGCTTCACATTGTGTTGGTAGCAGTATGGCCTTTTCAGATAAGGTTGCAAAACATTGAGATTAAACTCTTTCACGTTGTGAAACCGTATCTGCTGGGATCACGTTGGAGGAGATGGGAATTGTTAGGTTACGACTACAAGCGAACCCACCAATCAGCTTTCTAATAGCATACATTTGGGGCCTGCAACCTACAGCCAGTGCAAATCCGGAACGAATTGAAGAGAACCATTTTTTTCTGCTATATTTGATATTTAGGGAAAATTTATTTGTGATGTCAAAGTCACTCATTCTCATATCTGCATGGCCTTTACTGTGCTGTATTTACAGGATAATTCAGGCAGCAACCTTTTGGGGTCTTTATATGGAACACAGCATGGCCTCCCATTTACCCACAGGAAAGCACCAAGTGCCAAAATAAACCTTGATATTCATCTGAAAGCTGTATCATAAAAATCAAGAGTGCTCCTTGGTCACTAATGATGGTAATTGAACCACATGTTGGACAGATGTTTGTTGAGAATAATTGAGGCAATTAGGGAAAAATACTGTTTGAATTCCATCTTGGACCAGACAGGTGCGCACGCACACACACACACACACACACACACACACACACAAAGACACAGACAGCACACACACACATACAGTACACTTGGTGTTGATGCAGTCTGCATCCATCTTGAGGTAAACACATATTTGACCAGAGCATCGCTCCCTATATGAGACAGCCACTTCAGAAAACCAGGGCCATGTGACTGCCAGTGAGTTTCCAGACATAGTGTGTGTGTGTGTGTGTGTGTGTGTGGTGTGTGTGCACCTGTCTGGTCCAAGACAGAATTCAAACAGTGGCTATGGTCGCAACACTATTCAGCGGCCAGCAGTTGTAATACGCTGAAGAAAAACGTGACTAGCCCAGCATAAACACTCTGGAGAGAGAGAAAAAAAGAGATTGGTTTAGGTGTACCAATATTAGAACTGTAATACTCTCTTCCTGCACCACAGGACCTCAAGCGTGCCACAGTTAGATATTTTAGTTTGAAATCCACCGCTGAAAATAGCTGAGAAAACTACCACTTGGAAATCCCTTCAAAGTCTTGTGTATGTGCAGCAATTCACCCTCCCTCGCATCCACTCCGCAGTAAGTAAGTACGCAGGCGGTAAAATGATGCATGCTGCCATGCCCAGCCTCTAGGGTTATATGAATTGTGAGCTGTATTTATAAAAATACTAAAAACTACATCCAGCAGCGTTTCTTCCCATCTTCCTGGAAAATGACGCATAGCAGATTTGATACAGGAATTACGGGAGAGATGAATGGCTTCTTTGTTGGTAAAGGTCAGAGACCCAAAAATAAGCCTGGCGAGGCCTATACACTGTCTGGTGCCTATTCTTCCAGTAAGGCAGCCCTCTATAGTCCTATACGTATAGTCCCTGGGAAGCCAGCTTCCCTAGGATGTTGTAATTATAACACTGGGAAGAAGAGAAAGGCACTTACATGTGAATCACCCCCTGTAAGCAGGTCTGTCGTCCGCGGTCAGCTAAGACAAGTGCTGCGCGCCCAAATGACATGGCGGCACGTTGCTGACTCATCGGCTGGGGCTTGCCTTGGACAGGCCCTGACACAATGAGAGGAGGCCCTCTCTCTCTGCACAGAATCTGTTGTCTCATCAAAATAGCAAATTCTCTCTCTCTCACACAATTTAGCTTGTTATGCTTCTTAAAGGTGCAATGTGTAAGATTATTAGTTTAAAACATTACATGATCAATTATCAACAGATTGTGAAGAAATAACAGTTTTAACATTATGTTAAAGACGTCTATGTACTGTGTTGCAGAGATATTTACTTAAGTTAGCAGCTAGCCCAGCTAGCGCCGGCCTGTACGGTCTCGTAATACCACTTTGTACCTCAAGAGGCGATTGGGAACTGGGTAAAACGGTTTGTGCAGTATCTTAAATACCCATTTGCATTCCCAAAAATAGACTGTCCATGGTTATAATCTATACGAGAAGATATCATTTTCTTTATGACATTATTTACCATTATTGACTGTGCCAAGATTCAGACGATAAAGATATCCTTAGTAGCACCTGCAAGTAATATTCACACACCTGGGCTGTCCCAAACGGCTGAAATTCGGAGGCAGGGAGGCATCAAGTCATGTCTCAATCGAATATTTACAAAAGATGCTGCCTGCTGAGGTGCCTCCGACTAGGCAGGTTTTGAAGGCAGCATAGACTTATCCTTCGTTGGTCAAGATATCCCACAATCTCGTGCGCCCGCTCCACTGCTCCGACAAGAAGAAAAGCAATGGTGAGCAACAGCCCCGGGTTCATGTACAAATAGTTATATTGACTTTTTTAACCTCAGATTGTTTTTCTACTGAGAAAGCAACAGTTTAATCACTGAATATCCATTCTATTTAGATGTATAATGCTTATTTAAGAAATTTGTGCCGACTTTAGGATTTGTTGATGGCGAACTTTCTGGTTAAACTAAAAAAGAAAAGCAGTTAGTCCGAATGACCGACAGGTGGCAATATAACTGTTGTAACTGACAACTGTCAGTATTTTGGCTACATCATGACGTCATGGCGCATAGCTGTTGGAAGTCTGTCTCAATCCAGACTCCTTTACAGGTAACTTCATATAAAAAACTGACTCCAAAGGATACTACCTCGCTAGGCAGCTGCCTTCCGTTTGGGACACAGCCCAGGTTATAAAACGGCAGCCATTTACAGTGCACCATCTTTAACACACAAGCTAAGAATAGAAAGGGTTTTCAACAGCTCATTTCATGCTAATTAAGGTGTAATCGCTACTTTGTGCTGAAATGTGACATTTCCCCCCTTAGTGCTGCTATATTTAAGTCTTTATAGTGTATTTCATTGTACCTTTGCTTTGTTTAGTCTGGATGCCGGTCTCGTGCAACCGGATGACCTATGACCTATGGTCAGTCAGCTATGACTGACCAACACTGTGGTTTTCCCTTTTGCCACTCTGAAGAAGATAAAATGAAAATACATCACTGGAGGAATGAGGGGTTTTTTTCATCTGAAAGCTTTCCTTTGCCTTTTCTTCACAACATGCTTTTTTTTTGCTTTCGAGGTGTACCTTGTGAACGTGTCAGGCAAATATTGAAGAAACACCACCACGAAAACCTTCCAAACAAGCATACTGAAATACCAAACACTGAATCTTCCAGTTGTGTATTTTTCAGGATTTACTGAGAGATGTCTCTCAGATTGTGGACTAGTGAGGGATGATTTCAAAACTTCAACAAAAAGCCACTCTCTTTAGTTCATTTATTTTTCAAATGTTAACCTCAGACAGACACAACACACATTTCAATCATGCACATTTCATGAGACTGCTCATTTCAATTCAACGTAGGTCTGATAACTGAGAACTTCAAATATGAATTGAATCAATTAACATATATACAAAAACAAGTCTTAGGCAATGAATACACCATACAATATTGGCATTTGCCAATCTTGTAACCATCTTAATTTTTTACATATTCTAAATTTGATCAAAGAACACTTACTGGCATAGCTATGTGTTTACTGTGCAAGTACATTTCGAATTTCCTGTATATATATATATATATATATCCATCCTATAGTAGATGCAGTTATACATCATGGACCTATTTTAGGTACAGTTGTTTGGATTGCTGTCTCTGGCCTCAGCCAGGGCATGTAAACACCCACACCAGCTCCAGGAGCCAGCCACCATGTCCTCCATGGCTCCACCAGCGACCTGTGTATTGTTGAATGTTACCCCCGCTCCAGTTCTGCTCCGACACTTGTCACTGTGCGGGAGACCGTGACGGACATTTTGGCGCCAAGCTTTTTTTATTTTTATTTTTAAACAGACCTGACTGGATCCAAATGTGCCATCACAACAGTGGCCTAGGCCTAGGCCTATGTCATTATGGCCCAGAGCTAAGTGCGGTATAGCAACTCCTGCAGGATGATGATTTGTGTTAGTAGGGTAACCTTCTAGGGAACGCGTCTAGTGTGTCCTTCATCAACACCAGACCTAACACTTTAGATTCTGAACTTGGGCTTGGCCATTTTGTATTTTTGTTTTTCTATTTGTATTTTTCCGGTTAAACAAAAAAGAAGGTTAAGCATATACTACATGTATAGAGTATTGAGTTTAACCATTAATAGCAATGTCTTCTACACACAGTTATAGGTCAGGTGAGTCACAGGTGAGGTACAGGTGAGTTACACAGGTAAGACATACAGATATATAAACGCTGTTGTGAAAAGGCTGACATTGTCTGATGGATACAGTGTTTGTCCTTTTCACTTGCCGTAGACAGTGAAGCCTACAATTTTCATCTTAATGTCTGGGATTAGTCGTTATCCCTAAATACAGCACTCATCCAACCCACACTTAAGCCCTGAGGATTCCATTAATGGGACTTTATTTAACTTTGATATCCAGAAATGATCCCAAATCAAGCAAAAGGGGTATGAGCCAGAGAATAGGAAAAAACACACACAATTACGTTGTGGTGTGTGTGTGGTTGGTGGCTGGTTTAAGCGGCCTCACCTGGCCTGAGTCAGGCTGATTAGACTCTGGGGCTGGGTGAGGCTGCACACCTATGGTGCATTGAGCAATGAAGGCCCACAGGTTAAACCAGCCGTCACCACCCACGCACACACACACACACACACACCCACACACACTCAAGGAGAGCTCTGACATGTCAGCATGTACCACCTGCCCCGGCTGTAACATCTTGCCAATAAACAGATTTCTACAACATCCACCCGTGTCCTGTGAGCCCAGAAAAGCCTCTCAGGTGGCTGTAAAAGCTACTTAAGCGGCGTGTGGCAGGGTTAAGCGCTGCACTAATCAACGACACATCTGGTGGTAAAATAGAGGCCCATTCAACGCTTAACGTTCTTTCACCCGAGGTCACGGACGTCGACAGTAAACGTCCGTCTAAAGGTTGTTTGCGCAGATAACGCTTTAACACCGCTTAAAATGTAAGGGGGGAAGAAAAACACACCAAAACACTTAGAAGACGTTTCCCTCCCAGAAGAAAACCCGGGTCCTCACAAGCCCGGTTAAGAACGCGCGTCTCTTCAAAGCGGATCTTGTAAAAGACGGAGCCGAGTTATCTACATTGTTATCTAATGATTTAATGATGTAATGATCTGAGCGGCGTCGGCTGAACATCATCGTCGAGAGGCGGCCCTCGAGAAAACTGACAGCCAGCGAAGGGAGAAGCGAAAATGTAACGCGAGGCGGTTTGTTTAATGCCGCATATCAGCATGAGCTTAAACAAGCTAATTATTGTCAACAATAGACACATCTCTCTGTGGTCGACCGAGCCGAACGGCGAGCGCCGCTTGTTTTCCCTCTCCCCTCTAACACGTACGACAGAAACGCATTGTCTCCCGGTTCCAGCTTTGCACAGTTTTACATTTTGTTGTCATATGTCGGTAGAAACAGTGTCAAACAATATGGTTTTCATTTGATAAAGAATAATTTGTGTGTTATTGTGCAGCTTTTGTGGTGAACCATCGAGTACAACGCTGTCAAACGCTAGTGTGAATGTTTTGCAATAACTGCATTATTATTAGTTGTATTATTAGTATTGGATATATTTGTGTGTAGTGGTTGCAGTTGTGGCAGATATATTTGTGCAGTAGTAGGATTAGATGTATTTGTGTAGGAGCAGACATCATAATAGAGGCAGATATTTGTGTAGAAGTATTGCATATAGTTATGTAGTAGTAGTGACAGTGGTCGCAGTAGAAGTAGCAATGTTATGAGCATCACTGGCATTATGATCATCGTCCACGGCGTGGACCGTGTAACCCGCCCCCCCGGCGTGGGCCCGTGGGCACGTGGGTACTCACGGTCGCTGCAGAAGGGCCCGCCGTACGTGGTCATGGTGCAGTCACAGAAGAAGCCCTCCCACAGCTGCAGACAAACCCCCTGGTGGAGGCACGAGTCCTCCGTGCAGGTGGTGCTGGGCCCTGGGTCGGGTGGAGTCAATTAATTGGTAAATTTTTTACTCTTTAGTCAATTTTATCTTGTATTCTTATTTATACTTTTTTACTACACCTCTTCTAACCGCAAGACCTCTAAGGGGAAAGGAAAGTCTCCCCCCATGAGGGTAGAAACCTTGAGAAGGAACAAGAAGAGGGATCCCTCCTTCCAGGGACGGCTAATAGGTGCCAAAAGGGCAGCCATATAATGGCAGCATAAAAATGATTTACTACTATTTAGTCAATAATTTACTACTATTTAGTCATTCACCAGATGCCTTTATCCAAAGCGACATACAGTGAATATGCAGATACATGTCATTAAGGAGCAGGTAGGGGTTAGGGCATCTTGCTCAAGGATGCCTACAGGGTAGGCTGCGTACATTGGGAATCGAACCAAGAACCTTTCGGCTGGGAGTCCATAACCACTAGACTGGTCTGTATATTATGCCAGGGCCGGGTATTTTATATGCATGCTTATGCATTATAAAACACTATATTACTATAATAATACTATAATAAAATATACATGAGTACTCGATTTTGACTTAAGTATTCGTTGACCCATCTATAGAGTAATTTTTTGAACGTGAGTACTTGAGTCAAATGTGGAAATTACTTCAAACGCCCCGTCCCTATACCATACTAAATATGATATATAAGCCTGTTTGTTTTCTCCCTCCAGATGTAGGTGTCTCACCTCCGCAGCCGCGCTCCACCTGCCCCACCTTGTGGAGAGCGTCGGCCAGCAGGTCGGGCAGCCTGCCGTTGAGGTCGACGGAGGCCAGGCAGCCCTGGTAGCCCTCCCTGGACGCGATGAGCCTGGGTAAGCTGCTGTACAGGGCCTTCCCCACCCCGCCGATGTACAGCTCGCCTGCAACACGGAGACAAGGCGAGGTTCAACATGGCCGACGCAGCACAACGACACAGGGCGGAGGGGGGTTTCTTTTCTACACGGAATGCACACACTGGAAACTATTGCTATTATGTACTATTATTATCATTATTATCATCGTTATTATCATTATTATCATCATTATTATCATTATGTATCATTATTATTATCATTATTATCATTCTGTATTATTCTGATGATTCTGATTATTATCATCATTATTTATTTGTATTATTATCATTATGTATTATTATTATTATTATTTATTATAATTCTAATTATTCTAATTATTATTATAATAATCATGTATTATTATCATCATCATTATTATTATCATCATTATGTATTATTATTAGTAGTAGTGGTAGTAGTAGTAATAGTGTAAGTAGTATTATGTATTTATTTATCTATTCTTATCTATAGATAAATATCTTATTATCTTATTCTTATCTATTATTTATTTAGTATTATTTAATATTTTATCCAAAGCACCTACAGTGAAAAACAAATCAAATAAACATGCAGGTCATTTTAATTACTCCCAATGCTGTCATGGTTCAAATTCATTTAAAATGAAACTGTTCAGCTTCTTTCTGTGGGGATTAACATTCATGTATTAATATGCAATGTTGGAAAATATGAACCTCACACCACATAAAACATAAGCTCCTATACCATAGAGTTCATTAAACAAGCCTTTGTATAAAGTCTCTGCACCTTCCTGTCTAACTAAAGGTGTTAAGTTAGTCAGCATCACATGAAGTCTGATACTGAGGCTGACCTCCTGACTTCTTTATGGCGTAGAATCCTCTAGCTGTCTTGCATCCTGCCGATATGTATTTATTTTAGGACACTTCTTCTTCTTGACAGCACAGTATTTGATTTAATAGATGCTTGGCAAATTGCTGCCCATGTCTACCCATGATCATGTTCTATTAAATCAAATACTGTGCTGTCAAGAAGTGTCCTAAAAGAAATACTTTTTCATCACAAACATAACCGTACGCCTCTTCAAAAAGCTGATTGAAAGCTCCGTCTTCATTTATTTGTATTTTATCCTGAACTGGCGTTCACTACGCTGTGGTGTAATTACGCTCTGTTCTTGGCTCAAGGGCCCTAGAAAAGCAAATGACTCAACCAATTAATTACCGACGACACGGCGGCTAACGACCTGAGCGACTGGGCTAATTATTCACCAGAGATTACAAATAACTTCAAATGTCACCGCCTTGTCAAGGCAACACAGCAACACTTCTAAAACGAAACAGAACGCATTACTCTACTATTACGTGTTCCTTTACTAAATATATTTCTACTATTCATAATGTGGGTATAGATATATTTCCAGTATTTTTTTTAAAATTTTTATTCTTCAAATCTCAAAACTGTACCGGTAACCTATTTTCAATTCCTATTGCGGTCCTGCAGTTCCTGCTGTGACACCATTTTCATCTGGGATGAATAAAGTCCATTAGTCCTTATTAATTACAGCAGTAGTTCAGACATGGTTGGTAGTTATTACAAGAGTATTTGGTCAGACTAGTTATGACAATAACTAACTAATAGCAGCTGTACGGTCGTTACGACAACAGCAGCGTTTCCCGCGCTGTCGGGCGTCATCAGCTCATGGTCAGACCCTGCTGTTCTCATGAAAGGTCTGTGTTCTGGTGAGGGCGACGCGGTACCTTTCAGGTCCAGGTTCCGCGCCCCGTTGGAGTGCTGGGTGACGGTGTGCGCGTCGATCTTCAGCGTGTGCACGTTGCCGGCGTCGCGCGACACGACCACGTTGTGCCACTGGTTGTCGTTGAGCGGCTTCTCCGAGTTGCCCTTCATCAGCGACGGCCCGTTGCCCAGGTCGAACACGTAGTGGATGTAGCTGGAGGCACACGGGGAGACGTTCAGCGCAGGACACGTCGACGGTGCGTCGGCGCCGCACGCGACGCCACAATAATGAACAGCGGGATTAAATGAAGCCGGCAGTTTATTGTTGAGTGTTGGATTAAATCAAGCGTTCATCAATCTCTCGGGAACAGAGATGAGTAAACATTGTGTTTGACCGCTGTGCTCCAACAGCATCGCTCTATGGTGATTGCTGTATGGTATTTTGTTCTTTAACTATTATTATAAAAACCCTTTTAGTAATAGTTTTACAAAAAACAACAACAACCTGTTTTGTGAATCCTTCAGCTATCCTGCACTCAGATAGGTGCCAGGATAGGCTAGTGGTTAAGGTTAGGGTTAGGGTGTTTGACTAAGCACTTCTGGCCCACCTGAAAGGTTGTTGGTTCGCACCCCAGTGTCTACCTGCAGGTATCCTACAGCAAGAGGCTGTGGAGAGAAGCGTCTGCTGAATGGGAGACGCTGCAGCCATCCTGCACTCTGCAGGTATCTGGTTGCTTTAGGAATCCTGGTCATTACATTTGTAATTGAAACAATATTGATTACATGCTTTGACTATTTAACCTCACTTGTAAGAGGCTCTGGATGAAACCACCTGCTAAAGAATATAATGGAACAGACCCGAAAAGTATGAAACATTTGTACTATTTGCTATCAACCCATTTAGAAGATATTTTCAACCAAAACAACCAACAGTGAATTTTAGAAACATGTGGAGCAGGTAGGCGTCTCGCTCTAGTTATGCCCACAGGTAGGGTGCACACATTGGGGTGATTGAACTCGCACCGACTGGGAGTCAAACACAGGGGCGTGTCTAGAAGGGGGGGGGCACCCCCCCGGTGCCCCCCCAATGCCATTGGGCTAGAGTGCTGTCAATCAGTAAATGCCCAACGCCATTGGATCACAACGGAGACCACGTTTCATGTCAGACCACCTGTATTAGGGCACTAACGCACAAGAGCCCCGAAATCGTGTCCAATGTATGCAAGTCCATTTTCAACGCAGTATTTATTTCTGATAGATGTTCTGGTTTCCCATGGGCCCCCCTGACTGGTGCTGGGTCCACCCTGGGCCCCCATTTAAAACATCCTAGAATCGCTCCTGGTCAAACACCCTGACCACTACACATCATCATCATCCTCCTCATCCCTCACCCTTTCACCAGCTCCACCACGATGAAGTCGCTGCCGTCGCCGGAGTTGTAGAGGATGAGGCCGTCGGGCGAGGCGGTCTTAAACTGGAAGAAGAGGTGCATGGAGGCGTAGGCCTGCAGCGTGGAGAAGGCCATGTAGCTCTCCTGGGTGCCGAAGCTCACCGGGTCGGCCACGATGTGGCGCATCCCGAAGCGGGCGTTGAGCTCGCAGTAGGAGATGTCGCCGTTCTTGCACTGGTCCAGGTAGGGGGCGCCGTTGAATACCAGCGACTGCAGGTGGCCGATGAAGTTGGAGGGCATGACGGAGATGAAGCGCCGCTCCGTCATGATGCCCGTCTCCACGCTGTTGAACTCCAGCCGCGTGTGGGCGCCGCTCATGTGACCTGGAGGGTCAGATTTCACCTTTATTTATTCAGGAAGTCTCATTAAAGCACCTCTTTTACAAGAGAGACCTGATAGCAGCACAACCCCTAACATGACACGACATCTACAGACGAATGACATGAACATTATACATAATCAATGAATCTGTCCTTCGGCAGAAATAACCTCGTCGAAATCAAATCAAGCTTTGACAACAACAGGGTGGGCAGAGTCCTGGAGCCCTTGCTTATGGTAACTGTATATCTCGCTTATGCTTATTGTATATTTTCTTACATTTGGTTTATATTGTGTGCGTCTTGTACTGAAGTCACTGAACTGTGCAGTGAAAAGCTGCTGGTATTTTAATTTTAATCAATTAATTTGTCTTAGGAGGACTACATACTTTTAGAAAAAGCTTTTCGTTTGACTATATTTATCTTACATTTCAAGATACGATCACTCCGACACGACTACTGATTAGCACAAAGCTATTTGTGCTTTGAATTTGATCCACTGTCCACATTATCAAATGTGGAAGATAAGGGGCCAACCAAAAATACTTTGTAGATTAAACCACCGTTTTATGTATTAATTAAATATATAATGCTATCATAATGGAGAAAAAGTACTTATGTTTTGATGTACATAAGCAAGTATATTAGTGGAAACTTTCCCCTGACACCTAGCGCTCCAACCACAAGCCCAACATTGGATGCATGGGTTTGTGCAGAAATCGGAAATTTCAACATGGGTCACATTGCCAGGACATGGTTCTGAATCCTGCACATTGTGGGAATATTGGCCGGAAAAAGTCTGTATGGTTTGCAACCATTAAACTTCCACAGGTCCTGCCTAATATTCCATAGACTTGGTTCTGCTAAACCATTTACAAGCCAAGGTTCTGTCCATCTTCCACAAACCGGCTTGGGCCAAACCTCCTTCAAACCCAGTTCTGAAAACCTTCCATAGACCCGGTTCTGCCTCACCTAGCATAGTCCTAGTTCTGCCGGTTTTTACCAGTGCTACCAGACTGATTGTGCATGGACAGACTGGCTCTTCCAAACCTTCTACAAACCAACAACCAGCTCAGTCCTACCTATGACTTCTACCCGGTCCTACCTATGACTCCTACCCGGTCCTACCTGACTCCTACCCAGTCCTACCTATGGGTCCTACCCAGTCCTACCTATGGGTCCTACCCGGTCCAACTTATGACTCCTACCCAGTCCTACCTATGGGTCCTACCCAGTCCTACCTATGACTCCTACCCGGTCCTACCCATGACTCCAACTTGGTCCTACCTATGGCTCCTACCTGGTCCTACCTGACTCCAACCTGGTCCTACCTATGGCTCCTACCCGGTCCTACCCATGACTCCTACCGGGTCCTACCTATGGCTCCTACCTATGACTCCTACCCACCTTCCACGGTGACGTTGTCCACCGACAACTGCAGGTTCTTCCCCCGCCGGACCACCTTCACCGAGTGCCACTCGTTGTCGTTGAGCTTCTGGCCGACCAGCAGCATCTCAGGACCTTTACCTGGAAGCAGAGAGGCTGAGGTGACACGTCAGGGGAGTGGAGGCGCACCTCGCCGCCTCTCTCCCACGAGAGCGGAGACGTAACCTTTCGAGCATTGATCTGTGTGAACCTCTCGTTTCTATTATTATTATTATTCAGACAGCCGAGTCACCTTTAAACCTTTGGCGTTTGCATACGCTCATTAGTGTCACCGAAGGAAACGTAACGAATGCATTAATAAAAGATAACGTCATACGAACATAATAAAATAAAATCGGTGGACTGTATATCAGATTTGGCAGCAGACAGGACAATTGTAGTTAAAGCCTAAAGGTTCTGGAATCGATCCCCAATGTCCACAACTTACATATAGGCATTATTGAACAAGATGTCTAACTCCTACCTGCTCCTTAATGATCTGTCTCTGTACTGTCTAACCCCTACCTGCTCCTTAATGACCTGTCTCTGTACTGTCTAACCCCTACCTGCTCCTTAATGACCTGTCTCTGTACTGTCTAACCCCTACCTGCTCCTTAATGACCTGTCTCTGTACTGTCTAACCCTACCTGCTCCTTAATGACCTGTCTCTGTACTGTCTAACCCTACCTGCTCCTTAATGACCTGTTGACCTAGGATTAGCTAGATCAGTGATTTTCAACCTTTTTTGAGCCGCGGCACATTTTTTCCATTTACAAAATCCTGGGGCAGACCACCAACCAAGATGACTCTAACACAGTACATAGTACACAGTAACACAGTACATAGTACACAGTAACACCGTACATAGTACACAGTAACACAGACTGTGATATGAACGTCACAGCCGCATGAAACCAAAGGGAGCCCCCTGATCTAGGTGATAGTAGATCATTTCCCACGGCACACCACTGAGCTAGATAACCTAACCTTAGTAGAGGACCACAGTGAGGACCTAATAGAGGACTTACCAACACACTTGTCCAGTGGTTCCATCAGGTATTGGATCTCAGCCTGGATCCTGTCCTCCATCGACTGCTTCCCCAGACCGAAGTTACGCAACGTCATCAAGGCGAAGCGCCGGTGCTCCTTCCACCTCAGCCCATAGTCCGCCAGGATCACCCCTGAGTAGATACACAGTAGATACACAGTAGATACACAGTAGATACACAGTAGATACACACAGTAGACACACAGTAGATACACACAGTAGATACACAGTAGATCACACAGTAGATACACACAGTAGACACACAGTAGATACACACAGTAGACACACACAGTAGATACACACAGTAGACACACAGTAGATACACACAGTAGACACACAGTAGATACACACAGTAGACACACACAGTAGATACACACAGTAGACACACAGTAGATACACAGTAGATACACAGTAGATACACACAGTAGATACACACAGTAGACACACACAGTAGACACACAGTAGATACACACAGTAGATACACACAGTAGACACACAAGTAGACACACAGTAGATACACACAGTAGACACACAGTAGATACACACAGTAGACACACACAGTAGATACACACAGTAGACACACAGTAGATACACACAGTAGATACACACAGTAGATACACACAGTAGACACACAGTAGATACACAGTAGATACACACAGTAGATACACACAGTAGACACACACAGTAGACACACAGTAGATACACACAGTAGATACACACAGTAGACACACAGTAGATACACACAGTAGACCACACAGTAGATCCACACAGTAGATCCACACAGTAGACACACACAGTAGATATACACACAGTAGATACACACAGTAGGTACACACACAGTAGATACACACAGTAGATACACACAGTAGATACACACAGTAGATACACAGTAGATACACACAGTAGATACACACAGTAGACACACACAGTAGACACACAGTAGATACACACAGTAGATACACACAGTAGACACACACAGTAGACACACAGTAGACACACACAGTAGATACACACAGTAGACACACAGTA
>OMKN01081144.1:2286-15811 GCA_900302345.1 Melanonus zugmayeri
GTGCTGATTGTGTTATAGTTTTACTTTCTGTTGTTGTTTGAATATTTACGGACTGGTTTCCAAGCGCCACCCGGTGGCCAAACTGAAGGCTGTTTACAAAATAAAGCAGTACCAGTTGTCCGTAAACCTCGTCTCCGTCTACTCTGTGCTGTCAGAGAAACCCGGCCGTGGCAAGGGATACGTCACAATTATGGTATAATTATTTTAGGAATTATGCATGACTGATATTTTTTAAATTATTATTATTTTTTTAATCTCATGTACCCCCTGCAGTACTCCAACGTACCCCCAGGGGTCCGCGTACCCCCATTTGAGAAGGACTGCTCTAGTGACATGGGAGTGTCCACCCACATGTATGATGGACAGATAAGCCTATCAGTTGGTACAGTCCACTGGGTAGGCTGGTAGACTGATCTAGCCATCATAAAAAAAAGGTTCAGCATGTCAAATAAGGCCCAAATGCCGTTCAGGTTTGACCGCAAATGTGTAATTCATGGCACAATTCAAACGGGATCAAAAGATAAGTTGTCTCTCCCCGTTCACTGCCATGCATATTTTTTCTGATCTTAGGTCCCATGGGGTCCACCGGAAGGGGCGTGACTTCGGCTCTCTATCTGTAATTACATTTTAGATATCCATAATAGCATTTCTCCTAGTCAAAATTGTATTTCAAGATATCTACAACTTTGATTGTATAGTCAAGACTACATTTAAGATATCTTTAAATCCTTAAATATAAGTGGCTGTTTTAATATTTAATAGTTAGACTGGATATATATTGCAGATATCCGTAATTCAACTCTTCCTAGTAAAAATGAACATTTCAGATATCCACGATGACATTCTTCCTAAGACAAATGACGTCACTTTTGGCATTCATGTGTATTGGGCTTTCAATTTCAGATATCCACAATTGCATTTATTGCAATATAATTCTTACTAGGGAAGTTCGCATTTCTGGGATTTTCATACGATCTGAATCATATCAATTACCATATTAATCCTCAGTTAGAACTTGTGTGTCATGTAATATGGCAGCTCAATAAGTTTGCCTATCTGTCCATGTAACATACACCATCACTCCATTGTTTTAATGATACCAGTATAGGTGACAAGACTACTGCATATCCTGCAACATGATGGACCCTGACACAGAAACTGACAATGTCAGCGTGGTATAAATATACATTCACTACAAGCACCAATAAACAAGATTTATTGGTGCTTCTAGTAATAGAGGAGAAAATAGGGTTCCAGTACTTTACTATGAATGCATTTAAATCCACTGTTACATGCAACATGTCTCACATGAAATGGACAGTATGATGGTCATTTCTGTCCCTGTAAATGGTTGATTATATAAAATATTTTGAACTAGTACTCAGTCTTCTATCTTCTATTGAGAAATGTCTGACCACTATAATTCTCCTCAGGTGTGACATTTGTCTCCGATGGACACCATGACTGTCTGAAAGCTGTCCCTGCAAATGGAAATGAAAATTACAATTGCTTGAAATGCCAAAAATAGGGGGTTACATTTTCTTGTGGAAATGTGTGTGCTTGTGAGATTACAAATACTAATAAAGATCAGTGATAAATGTGTGTGTGTGTGTGTGTTTGTGTTTGCATGTGTTGGGTGCTCATTATGAGCTACTCTACTTTTAACCATATTTATAGTAGTCCATTCTGATAGATATGTCCTACCAGACAGAATGAGCTACCCTACTTTTAATCCCATTTATAGGGGGTGGATGTCTGCTTCTCACACATATCTGACCTGATTGACTACTAAACAATGCTTTTTGCGAGGGTAGGTCATTACGAGAGGCTTAGTTCACCAGACTAGTCTGACAGGATGAGCTGGTAGCTCTATTTGTCACCTTTGTGTAAACCATTGTATTCTTATATTTTGATGGGGATCCCCCACTCTGACGCCAATGTTACGCTATTGTAGGGAGAGCAATGGATAATGCTGCGTCCACATGGATTCAGGCAGGCGGACAACACAGGAAAAACAAACAGTCCAACAGAATGGTAGGACGGCAAAATGAAACACATGGCGTATTGTTTACAAAGAATGGAATAAAGTATTGTATTAAATACAATTATTTTGTGTCTATTATTTTATGTAGTTATTCTAGAAATTAATCTAAAATGCAGCTTGCTCTTAATATTATATTGCAAACTTAACATTAATGTTAAATTCCCTCCAAAACGTAAGGTTATTCATTCATTTCCAACATGGACAGTGAAAGGAGAACTGAACCTATATTCCCAGGTATATTCCCTCTCTTTTGCTCCTTCTTTTTGCATTGTTATTGTTCTTTCTTGTTTGTTTGTACTACACATACCGCCACAATGGCCAACTCGCCCCTGTTGTAGTAATAATTACTAACTGTATTCATGTATTTTAAATTAAACATATTCTTTGTGATTGTATTTCTGGCCCAATCCCAATGTCCGTCCTAAGGACTGAGCCCTCACAGACTTAAGTGACAGCTGGTGAGTGTTTGAGAGGGAGAGGCTGAGGCTCCAAATGGTATAAAGAGGAACGGGACAGCGCCCTCACACAGGGGTGGACTGGGACCAAAGGCCCGGGACTTTGACCCAGACCGGCCCACAACAGGTCGCATATTTATGCATTTATTTATATATCGGCCCAATTGTCCAATAGCCCCGAGTTTGTGTACAAATATAAGTTATATTGACTTTTTTAACCTCACATTTTTTTCTACCGAGAAATCGACTGTTTAGTCACTGAATATCCATTTTATTTAGATGGATAATGCTTGTTTAAGAAATTTGTTGACGGCGGACTTTCTGGTTAGCCTAAAAAAGAGCAGTTTGTCCGAATGACGACGGGTGTCAGGAGAACCTGTAACTGACAGACGTCAACTGTTGGTGTTTTGGCGACATCATGACGTTGTGACACATCGCTGCCTTGGAAGTCTGTCTCAATCCAGACTCCTTTACAGGTAACTTCGTACAAAAACACCACAGCCTCCAAAGGATGCTGCCTTGCTCAGGGGTGTGTCTAGAAGGGGGGCGTGAAATGTGATAGGCCCCCCCCCTGGTGCCCCCAAACGCCATTGGGCTAGAGTGCTGTCAATCAATAAATGCCATTGGATCACAATGGAGACCACATTTCATGTCATACCACCTGCATGAGAGCACTAATGCACAAGAGCCCCAAAATCGTGTCCAATGTATTATACAGTAAGTCAATTTTCAAGTATTTATTTCTGATAAAATTGTCTGATTTCTCATTCCCTGACTGGTGCTGGGTCCACCCATAAAGTAGACTGACTGGAGGTCATTAATCTCCCTACCAGGTCATGGTGACCCATTTAATAACAAAACCCCACCACCATCCAACACAGGTAAACACACACAAATGACATTACACAATGTACACTACTAAACTAACTAACTATAAACTAATAACACCTCAACTTGAACAGTCCCAGAATGCCTTGCGCTTCCCCAGTGCATATTTAGTGTGGCTCCGCCCCCCGATCACCACAATACATTAGGTGGCAAATTAGTTTCTTATGTTGAAAAGCTCCACATTTACACAATACAATTAACTCCATAATCTGTGTCCAGTGTTATAAAGTGGTTTATTAACTATCTATGAATATGAAAAATCTATCTATTTGCGTTGCTTGGTCCACCCTGGGGCTCCCCATTTAAAACATCCTAGGCTGCGTTTCCCGATACCGGCATACCTTGAGTTTTCGCGATGTCCGTCACCGATTGGCTACGCGGACGCGCACACAAAACGTTTCCTGCCGCGTAGCCAATCGGTGACGGACATCGCGAAAACTCAAGGTATGCCGGTATCGGGAAACGCAGCCCTAGACTCGCCCCTGGCCTCGCTAGACAGCAAGGCAGCTTCCTTCCGTTTGAGACGCAGCCATGTGACCGCGGCATTATCTGATGCAATAGAGCACAGAGGACCACACAGGTGTCATCACACTTAACTATGGGTCTGCTCTAGAAATTGTATTATTGTATTATTAGTCCTGTATTATTATTAAGTCTACTACCCGTGTCCTGGTACATAAAAGTAGACCCCTCTGTGAAAAGGGTCTATTGGCCAAACCATAGAAATCCTACACCAATCACAGACGTGCCGGTAGACGTCCTGCTATTATTATTAATAATTATTAATTATTATTATTATTATTATTATTATTATTATTATGTGTAGTACATGATCTAGGGCGGATGTTAGGTCAGTTCAATCAAAAAAGTAATTTAACTCGTATACTACTTTTTCGTATTTTAACCATATATATTTACCACAGCAACATCACTAGTTTTGTGCTTTCAGGACGCCACGTCCGGGTTTAGAGAGCATCTGAACACGTGACACATGCGAACAACATTAAATACACACTATTGTGCATATATCAACGTTAAGACGTGTGTATCGCGGACGAGAACTGAATTAAATGGCTCTCACGTACCTTTTTCTCGGCGAAAATGAGTGGAGATGGTGTTTGAATGGACTGCCACCACCACGCTGAACCAGCAGACTGTAGCCCCACACACACACACACACACACACACACACACACACACACACACACACACACGCCGGCATCATGCAACATCCGGTTGCATCATTATGCTTGGGACAGACCAAGGCTGTAGCACAAAAAAATTAATAAAATAATTTCGCGCGGTTTGTCCACGTGGAGTTGCCGTAGCCCAGCAGAAATCTAGCACAAGCATAAGCAGCAGGTCAAACACTGTACTGTCTCTCTAGTTCATTACTTTAAATACATTTTAATTGATGAATGGATGGTGAATGGAGAGGAGAAAATAGGACCAGAGGAGGAGAGACCTGGAGAGGAGAGCAGAAAGAAGAAAGGAGAGGAGAAAAGAGATTAATAGGAGGAGCAGACCGATGAACAATGCACTGATACACTGACAATTCATGATTTGTCACATTATTTTAATTATACATCTGAATCCATACAAAAGTAGCTAGTTATTGAGAGTCTATGGGTGTCTTGAGGTATGTCAGATGGAAGTCAGTGTGTCTGTGAAATACATAGATAATCTTAATATGTATTACCAGGACAGGAGAGGAGATGAAGATGGAGAGAAGAGAGGTGGAGAGGAAAGGATGAGAGAGGACCAGAGGACTAGAGAGGTTAGGATTAGGAAAGAGAAAACAAACTAACAGACAAAAAAGACAACAGATACAATAGATATGTTTCATGCTGTTGGTGTGTAGATCCTCACATTAAACAGTCCATTTTAGAGGGTCATTTTTCTTTTTGTGTCGTAATTACTGTCAGATATAATAAGTACAACATGACAAGTCCTGGAGAGCAGGTGAGAGGAGAAGAGAGGGAAGTCCCCATGGATATATACATCCATGGGGACTTCCTTGACATCCTTGAGGATTGAAGGAGCCTCGGTCACAAAAGAGAAACATATTCCTGGAGGTGTTATTTAGATTTTTAAGAGTTATTATAATAGACATTATAATAGACAAGTTATTATAATAGACATGAAAAAACAAATGTTACAGCTTTGGCATTCATACATTTAGATTACATTTAGAGTCGCTTTTTAAGATCAGTTTTCATTGGCTGCACTCAGCGGGTCTCTGAGCACCTCTGACCGCAGTGAAGTTGGTTTCATATTGGATTTTTGATATTCCCTGGATATTCGCTTTTCTTATGAATTATTCACATATGATACAATTGGTTAATAGATTTGTAATGGGGGACGATGACGATGAAGAACACTTTACATCCTTTGATTTCTATTTCTGGGATACTTTATTTGAATGCAAAGAAGTGCCAATAGCTTTCCTATGTAATCACTTAGAGGTCCAACATCCATTTTATTTCTCTCAACTACAATTTACAGCAACAATGACGTCAAAGATATGCTTGCATTTATTACAATAAAAACATATTCAACATTCTGATTTCAATAGGCCTCAAATATTTAGAGATAATAGCTCTCAGACCATGTGACCCAGAGGGGTCAAACCAACTGTAAATTTTTCCATATTTCCCATTCGAAAATTTCTATTCATTTTTTAATATTGCAAAATTCAATAGCTCTCAGACCATGTGACCTATTGGTCAAACCAATTTGAATCTCTTCTATGACCCCTATGTCCCCTTCAATGGGTCACATGGTATTATATAATTAGTCTAGTAGGAAGAGGGCTTCCCCATGCATCTGAATGTTTCTGAATGAATCCTCTTTTATTACCCTGAAGGTATCTAGTAAACACATTTGGATGTGTCCGAAAGTGGTGGTTTTTTTGCAGTCATTTTGATTTGTGTCACATGTGACACAACAACCTGAGACTCATGAAGCCACTTATTTGCATAATTGAAGCATGTGGAATTGATTGGTTATTTTAATGATTTCAAACTTTTATATAGGCCTATGCTTTAATGGCTTGAGTTTGCTGTTGTTTGCTGAGTTTGTTTTTTTTACAAAACACGAATGTTCCTAATTTGTAGGATTGTAGTGAAAAACCTGCTTCTAATGGCTGCAGAAACCTGCCCAACATTCTGAGCTTTGAGTGGTAATACGGCTGTAGATTTAAAGTCTGTGTAAAGTAATAATAAATGTGTTGAGTTTGTCACACCAAAGCAAAGCAATCAGTTGATATTTTCATCACTTCATTTAAATTCCAAGTTTTAGATTGGCTTATAGAATAATAACCATGGATGTATGAACGAGCTGGCGCCTCCACTGAGTGAGTTAATGAGTTCATATAGAAGTTCATATATTATATATAATATAATTTATTACATCTATTTTCATGATAGGCCTACTAATATCTTCGTGTTAGGTTAAACATTGAGCCTGCTACAGCATAGAAAAGAAAGTGTCAAGGTTGTTGATATGTATTATTTAAAGGGCCCCTATTTTACCACCAGGTATGAGCGTGATTAGCCATTACAAGCCGTTTCAAAATTATCATGTGACTCCCCTCTAGTGACATCACAAGTGAGCGTGTCCACCCAGATGTATGATGGTAGATGAGCCTACCAGTTGGTACAGTCCACTGGGTAGGCTCCACTTTCCGTCAAATAGATGGAAAGCCGCGCTGCTTCTACATTCATTGGTATAATGTATTAAAATACATTAATTCAATAGAAAGAATACAGCAAAGCAAGTGATGCATTTTTTTGGCAAAGACACCCCGAGGCACACGTTCACTTTCATGAGGGTTACATGTTGATACTCATGTTCCAACCATGATTATCAACATGACAAGAGGCTGTTTTGGATAGGTTCAGCTATAGATAGTGTGCATATGTCCAGTACGATATACAGTATACGAGCGCAAGCCAAAATACGTGTCAATACTGCGTTGTCGTCTGGGGAAAGAGAAAAATCGAGCTTGGTATCATCGCCATAAGAGTGGTAGGAGAAACCATGGGCCATTGACACCTCGCCTCTTCATGGCACCCTATTGGTCCTGTAGTATTCCCACCACCTGTCCAAGTGATACCGAGATCATAGATATATTCCCCAATGTTCCCTCTTGCACGGTTGACTTTTCTCAACCAGAACCTCAGATCAATATTAATACTGAGCAACATTCTCCTCTTTTGGACCTCAAGACACTTTGGATTTTACGACGAAATCACTTTATTCAACTCCATCTGCATTTACTAAATGAACTAAGAAATGATTGGTCACAGCAGGCATTTATTAAAGTCATTGTTCCACAAATACCTGATAGACTGTGTTGAGGAAACGTGGAGTGCTTTAAAGTAGAAGGTACAAGAAAACACAGTAATATGCTTGCATACACGTCATGCTCAATAGCAAAGTAAATATTGACCGTATTACCGGGCAAATCAGAAACGTGTCGACGTGACAAAATCAAGATGCATGTACAGACAGCATTGGTGCATTGAAAGAAAATATTTACCCAATTTTGGCCAATTACTCACATGTACAAAAACCATGTAAACAATTAAAAAGACAAAACATGACAAAGTAGAGTTGTGTAATACTGTATATATATATAAAAGTTACACATTGTGTTTAACTAGAGAGGATACAAAATAAAACAAGGGCATTTCAACACCTTGCAGCAAGCCATCAAATATATACTTGAAAGTACAAGTTGTGCATTAAAGGCTTCAGCCAGTGCCACCATGCAGTAGTAAAAGTACAGCTCGCATCCATATCTATATAACGCCTAGATTTCTTTTGTGCATCGACACCATTTCAATATTAATTCTCTCAAACGTCTTGCTTACAATATTAAAGCCACGCCCATAAAAGTGTATAGTGTAGCCTTGAATGGCATTGGCACCTAAAACAAAAACAAACGCTGACTGCTCAAACACATTGAAACTTAAAAAGTCATAAAATATAGGTTTAAACCTTGGCCTGCTAAAATATTGTATCGAAATGTAAGAAGTATGGCTTTATTCATGCTTCTCTTATGCATAACCCTATGCATCAGATTACCAATTGTCTCCTACAACATCCACCCGTAAAAAAGGTTGACGGTGATCTCCGCACAGTATTGCACTCGGTAAGCACAACCGCCCTGCTGTGGACGGTCTATCGTTTAGAGGGAAGGGCCGCACGCTGCCGCCAGTCCTCCCGTCCTCAAGGGGGCGTCAGACAGGAGTCCGGCTGCCACATGCGCAGGTCCACCAAGATCTGGTTGAGTTTCTGCATCCACAGGTTGCGTTCGTCCTTTGTGTCTGCGCTCAGCCAGTTCCTGAAGTGAACAACAACATGATGAGAAACGTTACAACGAAGTATTCAAGACGGTAAAAACAGCAGCGCGGCTCGGTAGGCGCAGCGAGCGAGTCGTATCGGTCGGTGGATACGGGCAGTTTTCGCCGGTTACCGTATTGGAAGGCGTCCACCGATCACAATGGTGCACGAAAACATCTCGACATGTGGGATCCTAAAAACATTTGTGTTGCGATGCGACACGGCGTGTTAATGACTCGTGACGAAAAAAGAAAACCCTGACGTGGTGCGTAGTTACGGTTACTTACTTGGTGACACACATGGTGTTCTGGCACTGGCTGACCAGGGTCTCCCGGTCGTCGTCTCTCTGGGGCCGGACGGTGATGAGTTCCAGGGTGTTGGGTCTGGCGCAGAACTCCCGGTTGGCTGGCTCCACCCTCCGGCTGGTGCAGTTGGTCAGGTTAATGCGGCCCATTGGGTTCTGGTAATGGGGAAAATACAAAATAGGAGATTATTTATAGCCGACACCTGAAGTTGAGACCTGAACACATAAGACACAACATCAAACATAAGCTTGCTTCAAGTCAAGCCAGTTTTAACCAGAGTGGCTCCGCCTACTTACATCATTCAAAAAACCCTCTCTTGGCTCTTGCCGAATTCGGTTGGAAGTAAAGCAAAAACATTTTAATCTGATAAAATGCAGATTTCTGTTAATCTTTTAACATAATTATTCAGTCTATTGGAGCGCCGATTGGCCCTAACATTTATACATTTTCAACAGACTCGGAAGAATGAACTGACGAGGTCAGGGCGGTCTCACGAGGCTAGCGATATTCTACCGTTAAGGAAGCTGTTTGTAACAAACTAGGTTGAGTGGAAAAAGGTACACGCTCCCAACCAACACAACCACTACTTCTAAGAGATGAGGAGGGGCCGGGCGGGGTACCTTGCGTCTCTCGTCGTCTGGGTAGGTCCAGTAGGAAATGCAGTAACCAGAGAGGACGCACCACCTGCGGTGCCATGCGCCGAACCCACTAACGTCTTCGAACATCGTCTAGAGAGGGAGAGAAATAAAGCCCCACTTAGAATCACTGAAATACAATTTAAACCCAAGGGAAAACACTTCAAAGTATAATTCCACACTTAATAATACACAATCATTTTGCACACTATAATGTGGACCTAGTCTGGCCCACACACACACACACAAAAGCATTTCCATTTCATCTTAAAACCAAAAAAACATCGACGACATGTGACTTCCAGAAGGCCTTGCACTCACCAGGAAGCCCCTCTCCTCCACGCGGCTGGAGCCCACCTGGCATTGCATCTTGAGGTAGATGTGTCCTTCCAGAGGGCACAAGAACGGCACCTGCAGAGCACGACCACAGGAAACCCAGTGAGTGAAGGAGCCCCATGGCGTCCCATAAACCACCTTCCCCTTACATTACACCTGGGTGTCTGCAACATGTAGAGTGGAATGTGTTCAAAGATGGTTATAAAGAGGTGGTGACTCTGAAGACCATCTTCAGCGCAAGTGCAATTCCCTCAGTCCTGAATATGGCTTTTTTTTTTTCTCAATCATTTTACCAGAATGAAAATCAATAATATGTAAATAAAGTGCACGTGAAGTTGTTTCAATTTTACATTTTGACACCAAAATGTTTTCTTATTTTTGGTCCAAAAAGCTTGGAAGCAACAATGGAATCCATGTAGGAGGACCTTTTAAAAAGGTCCTTTTCTTTTTTTAACTTGGGTTTACTTTTCAATAAGTAAAAGCATCTCTAGCCCCACTCAGACTGGAAAAAGCACTGAATTGATACCTACATGTTTTTATTTGCCCCAGATACATCAGGATTTCATGACATGCAAACACCATGTGCAGGAAGTGGTCAAAGAAAAAAGGATAATCCTGTTGAACAGCATTGCAAGTCTTTAAATTTTAGTAGATCCTCAGAATGACAAATTAGGGGAACAAAGACTTCCTCGCCACAGCAGCCAGACTTGCAATCTGATTGGGTTTTGATGTTAGTGCCACAACCGAGTACGTTGATCTGGTGGTTATGTGGATTGCACCCCCCACACAAATGCAAACAAAATCAACAACAAAGAAAAAAAACTATCCATCCAGGAGACAAGAAGTAACCTTTGTACGAAACATGTCACTGAGAAGTTCCCTTTCCTTTCCTTCATATTTGATCTATAAAAAGAGAGAGAGGATGTTGAGAGTGAGAGAGGGTTGGGAGGCGTGAAAGTCTGTAACCAGACGCACTGGAGCCCAAAGACATAAAGAAGAGACGGCAGCATCCTAGCTCAAGGGGCCGCTAAAGCACAGCGCTGTCAAACGAAGAAGATGAGAGTCATGGTTTAAAACAGGCCAACTTGCAGTACTTTGTGAATCCTCTCACGTAGTAAGTGCATAAATAGCCATGGTGGGGAAAACAAAAGAAAACATTCTTGGTAGGGTCTGTACCTTCTCCAGGGGAAACTTGTTTTTCCCGATGGCGGAAAGCGTCAGCTTGTGCGAACCCACCAGGACAAAGCTGCTGGTGCGCACGGCGTTGGGTCCCCCGGGGCTGGCCATGACTGCGGGGAGACGACGGGAGGTGAGCGACGCAAATACGACGCCCGTTACCTTGACACCAGACTAGGGCGATTATTTCTTAGGTTTATAAATCTGAATACCTTTTTTCTTTTTCTTTTCAGATGTTCAATTTTCACTTAAAAATGTTTTTGACATAAAAAGTGCAAATACATGATATTCCTTTGATTTTAGTGGCTACAAACTGAGCCAATTGTCATTATAACCCACCTGGAGTTTGGCTGCTCTTCTGCAAAGAAAAATAAAGAATTCATGAATGTAAAAGCAGATACCATTAGAAGTTCTAAAAATGCAATATCATAATGTTGACATGACAAAATATTTATATTTATATTATTAGATATATTATATTTAAACTAATGAAGAAAAAGGGTTAGTCTTACTGTAATGGCAAGGAATCTCTTTGGTGTCATGGCCTAGAAAAGGTGAACAACAAAAACACATTTGAATGCCATTCAATTGTAATCCACTGTGTTGCATCCAGACATCCTTCAACACAGTGTGATGTGATCAGCAGTGGTGTGCATTCACTAGTGTGTGTCCACCAGGACCCATGGTGCCCCCCCACCACCAGGTGTAGAGGTTATATGAAACTGATCCATACCGACATACACAAACCATGGGCGTCATTAACCCGGCTCCAGATTATCTGAACACACACACACACACACTTACAAAACATACATTTACACAGTCCCGGTTGCACACAAAAAATTCTGTTCTTCTTTCAATTCACCTTTGACTTGCTGGGCTTCTTCTTCTTTTCATTGGCGGCTTCACGCTTCATCACCTAAAACATTTGAACAAATATTAGATTGAATGTTTTCAGAATTCAAAATGCTAATAATGAATAAAGCCACTTACCAGACAGTAGACCTGGATATCCACTTCAAAATCATTGGAAACATCAGCCCTAGACATGGAAGGTGACAGGTTGATGAGGTGAATACATACTACAAAGGCCATCTTCAGAAGTGCTCTTAAAGGACAACGTCGGGATTGTTCAACCTGGGCCTCATTTTCCCATCATTTGGGTCCAACTGAGTAATGAGGACAATTGTTGACATTGGTCCAGTATTGAGCGAGAACGCAGCCACGTAACGTCTCCATGGTAACCCATGGGGGCAATAGACGTCAATGTACGTCCTCTAAAAGTGCTTGTTTTTGCAGATCAGATCTCAGATTGTTAGAAGTGTTTGACAGCATAATGGAAATTATCCCTACAGAGAGCTTTTTTCTTTACCTTCCACTTGATCTGGGGTCCGTTTGTTATTGTGTCTTAGAGAACGGTGGTTACGTTAGTTACGTAGTCACCGTTATTACGACAACAAACAAGCACTTTTAGAGGACGTACATTGACGTCTATAACTGCCCTGATGGGTTACACTGCAGACGTTTGGCGTATTGGTACTTACATGGTGAACTTTGTTTTGAAGGTAAGCGCGTCGCCGCTGAGCGCACTGCGGGTGCTGGCCAGGGGCGTGGCCACTATGTTCTCTGGACCCGCCCGGATCATGAGGAAGAAGTAGTGACTGGCGGACTCTGCAAGTGAGAGTTAGCCGTGTCATTCAAGTAGTGCGCCACAAGAGGGCGCCAATGGTTCTTTTGGCTCAGGCACGCTGACATGGCGTCAAAATATCTAGTGCTTGTGTACTTCAGAAAAATGCAAACTTTAAATATTAGCTATTTTGTATTCAAATTGTGAGGACCAAAATAAACGTACCTGGCTTGTTAGAGGCGGCACAAACAAAGTCGGCCTTCAAGGGCAGACGGAGCTCCTGCAGGGTGATGGAGCCCTTGGACGCGGGGACGCCCATGTCCTGTGGGGCACCCTTCCTCTGGCCTGACGGGCCCTCTCCCTTCAGACGGTCCAGCTCCGCCTTCAGCGCCAACCTCTTCTCAGCTGGGGTGGGTTATTACAAGCAGAACAGGGCAGTGTATTGACTGTTTTATCCTTTATACACAGACCACAGCAACAGATCCAAGCACAAGCTTTTTTTTTTTTTTTTAGAAACAACCGTTTGTAATGTGAATACGAACACCAAGAAGGTAGAATGCGTTATAGATTCCTAGTAGATATTAAGAGATTCTCTCAATTCTGTGTGTGTGGTGTGTGTGTGTGTCTCACTGGCGACCAGCAGCAGCCTCTGGGCCTCGGCTTCCACCGGAGAGCCCTTCCCGTGCTCCTCGTCGGTGCAGCAGTTGAGC
>OMKN01081145.1:3242-19271 GCA_900302345.1 Melanonus zugmayeri
CACCAGCATGGGACCAGATGAGTGTAGAATATCAAGCCAGAGTTCCCTGTCACGGAGGAAGCAGCATTTACCACCCAACCACTCAATAACCCCACCCCTCTCTCACCACCCTTCCCCTCGCCGTGGTGAAGGTTGAGGTCCGGGCGGATGAAAAAGTGTCCGTGAAACAGTAAATGTCTTTTTTTTTTTTGAATGACAGGATAGTGAGGGGGGTGTACATGACTAGCATATGATTCTCCCATTAAACACGCAGGGGTTTGTTGCATCATGAAGTGCGCCGCCTCCTTTTCTTTCCTTTGGCTGCGTACAGTTTGGCCGTATTCCAAGGGGGACAGCCATTTTTCTCTAACCTAGTTTTTTTTTCATCCACTGTTTCAGAGAAGATGAATTATTGCATCTCTGAGATCAGCCGCCTTTAAGGCTAATCTTTGTATTACTGGGGTATTTTCTTCTGGAGTCTCGTGACTTTAAAGATCTCTGGGTATTTTTGTCCAAGAAAGGGATCTGTTGCTCTTATTCTGGCAGCGGTGCAGAGAAGCAGGCCAGCTGAAAGGAATCTAATAATATTTTACCTTCCAAGAAGTCACACAGGTGTTTACTTAGTTTGGGGATCCATCTTTCCTTTTACAATGACACCCGGGGGCAAGACTGCCATTCAGCCTTCATCTAGATAGCTGTTAATATTCTGAAATCCATTTAGCTTATTTAGTATTTATGAGAGTAATTCAGGAGCAAATACACATGCTCAAGGTGGTGGTGGTGGCGACGTAGGAGCTTTTGAAGGACAAAGAGTTTTGCCGTTCCTTGGAAATTCACGAGATGCCATGATATATGTGGGACACCGTTCCAATATATCAGTTTAACAGCCAGACGGTTGTGTGCCGTACACGTGGTCGGCACACCATCATGCGCCTTAAAATATGGGCTTTGTCTGTTGTATCTACAATGTGCTTGTTCTATAACTTCTATCGTGACAGCGTGTCACACGTAGTAACCACACCGTATTTTTTTTCTTCATCTTTCTCCTCTTTCTTTTTGTCAGGGCTGTGTGCCGCAAGTGATGATTGGTCCAGAGCGAGAGCGGGCGCTGACCTCGCCTCTGCCCTTGAATTACTGCCGGAGCTGTCAAAATTAGCGCACAAACGCAATGTGACTTTTGCTGTTTATATTAAAGTACACATTAGCTGTGGTAATGGACTTGGCTGGGTGGCATGCTTTGTTAATTTTCTCCAATCCAAATGGCTCTCACTCTTTTTCTCGACGTATGTGTTAGTTTTGACCTCCTATAAATAACATTATACACAATCCAATCCACAGATTAGTCAAACCACCAAACTGTTTAATTGGTACAATTTGAATCAATTAACGGGTTAAGTTATTTACAGATGAGAATATCTAATGTATGTAGTCCTTTTGATTCAGGAAGGGAAATATGTGAATGGTTTTATAAAAATAATTGTTATTGGCAAATGTAAGAAATTATATTTACATTACATGTAATAGACTGATTAACTGATTAATAATACAATGAATTGCGGGAATCAATAATAATAAAAATAAGATTTAGTTGTGTGGGCCTAGTAGACTAGTCCATCATACTCAAATGCTATGCTTTGGGCCTTTTCATTGGGGAAGTAAAACCAAAAACAACAACTAGAATCACACTGGCTTTGCCTTTCAACTACCTACAACTGAAAGGTGGAAATGTTATGCAGCACCTAAGGCTGAAAACGTTTCACACTAACTTTGCATTATTTTTGATCAAATATACTTTGTGACACCATAAATTCCATTTGAGCAGCCTTACAAATTGAATTATGTCACCCCTTTTACACAGGATGAAAGAGTGTGGATACGGGAGACATATCGCACGGCCCCCACCACCCACGAGCCACCCTGTGTTACTCACCCTCTCGCCTGTTCAGCTTTGCAAAGTGGGGGGCATTACCCGTGGACGACTGTGAAGAGGTGTGGAAGGAGGCGTCAGGCAGCACGGACACCAGTGGGCCATCGCAGTTATCTAGGGGGAAAAAAATGCAACAAGAAAACAGCTATTTTACTCACATTTCAGCAGTTCCTTGCTCCTGCAGATCACCTGCTTTGTGCTCTCCTGTTTACTTTAACTGTTTCTAGCGGTGCCCAGAAAATTAAATGCACAATAACAATAGCAAGCAAAATAATGGATCATACTGGAATGATACAGATCTCAACATGATCTATGTCTAATGTCGGGCTTCTGTGGACTTCTATAAAAGTCATATGAAAAGAGTAGCCTATCGGAAACAGGCATTAACCACGCCGCACTTTGAAGATCAACAATGGATTTTAAATGGAAAATTATCAGCAGGTTCTGTCACAGTCTCTCTCATTTAATTAAAGTTATTCTGCGACCCAGCTGGATTGTTATCTGGAAGGTCTGTCCTTATAGGGTTTTGAATATTGTTTATGCACAAACAACAGACCCTTCAAATGACTATCAGCAAACAGAACAAAAATAGCGAGAAGGGACCTGGCTGGGCCAAGCAGATAGAAGTCATTTTCATCTGCCATTGCTGGGAAAGAGACATTTTAGAGTTCATAGGAAATCAACAAACAATCACCTCCCTGTTCAGATAAAGGAGCAGAAGTTGTTTTTCTTCTTTCCCTCTTTCCTGTTATTTTTGTTTAGTCCCCTTTCTGATTTTGACACATTAATATATTCAGTGTGATGTCAGGAAAAGCCCATGGGGCAATCCATTTGAGGTTGCCATGTTCAATGGCTTCACAACTTCTACTGCAAGGTTTCACTTGAATTCCTGGAGGACTATTCCTCCCTGTGAGCCATAGGTACACAGAGCCAGAGGCCGAAACCAAGAGGGATGTTTCTGTCCATACTACCTTCACACAAAAATTGGTTTGAAAACATTATACATATTTAATGTTTTTTCAACCAAAGGGTTACCTTTATTTATAGTATGTTAACTATATATTTAAAATCTGCAATGGTACCGTACATATCATATGGTGTCTTACAGTACTATATGGTGTAGTCCGGATGATATGTGGTACAGTATGGTGGTGTACAGTAGGATAGGATAAAAATAATCTGCACCATTTTACTGAACACCTGGAGTCTGCATGCAACACCAGTCAGTCCCATCTTGATCAGTACACTACACTAATCGTCAATCGTTAATAAGAACAAGAGCACCCTGCTCGACATATCCGCACCACGCGATCCGACGTGTGACTGAAATGCATGACAACGTGTCTTTTGCGTGTCCTTCACACAACGCCTGCTTGTCATTTTAGTACAAGAAAGACGAGAGCATTCATTGTCACTTTCCCGGCCGTCCCTTCAAGGCGATCGAGATGTGCCGGCCATGAACGCCTCAGCTCATTGTCTTTGTGTGGCGGGGTGCTGCCGCTCACCGCGGTGCCTGGAGGTTCATAAGCGACCGTAAAAGCTCCTCCACGTCATTGCACACTGCAGAGCATTCCCCCGCAGTCAAGTCATCCATATGCAACGTCTGCATTGGTATTCTTTTTTATGTGAGAGTCCATCTTTAGTTTTCTCTTTTTCTTTTCTTTGTGTCTCTCTCCTCTCCCCTGTGCATATGTTCTATAGATAACACACACAAATGTATATCGGTGTAGCCTTAGATGATGCTCACAGTTCACGACCACTGTGTATATACCTGTCTGAAAGTCCATTTGAGATACAGAAACATACCCATTTTAAATTCAAATCACACCCACACAACTTGAGCTGCTAGAACATCCACTATTAGCAATATATGCTAAATGCAAAATAACCTCTGGACCAGAGCGTACATCTGCTCTCCTCGGCTGAGATTCTGCAAAATATAAAGCGATGGGCAATACCGGGGTGCTAATGTGGAGGGTGGAGAACATTTCTGGTGAGCCAGTAAGGTTTTGGGTTGATTTGGGTTGTATCGTATTCATAAAAGTGAGCAGTGTGCAGCACACACTTCATAAAATAACCTTCACCTCACCAAACTGTGAATGCAAAATAACCTTGTCTAGGGTTGTGTGTCTGAAATGGGGCCTGCGTCATCCAATGACATGTTCAATGTTCTAGGACAGAACGGGTTAATGCATTGGCCTATTCACTCCCCACACACCGTTTTGAGAGGGTAGATTTGCCTTCTACGGAGCGGCGACATTTTTAAAATATTTTTGCCACCAGCAGCAGAAAGGATCCGTATTTGGCACATCGGGGGCAGTACCTGAATGGCCGCCTCAGCCGCCTTAATTACACCAGTCTACGGCCAAAACTCATACATATTCAATCCTTAACTTTTTAATAAAATATAATTGTCCACATAGACCTCGCAACATACATAATATGAAGATGAACTAGCCACAGAGATCCTAACCGAACAGAGAAGAAAATGATTGTCTTTGTATTGAATGAAATCACACATCACATAATTGACTTAGAATGGTGGCCATTCTGCCATCAACCCACCACGAACCACCTACAGGCCGTTAGAGGAACTACATGTTAGTCTCTTCTGCATGAGCCTCATAAACAGATGGCCATGGCTGCCACTTGAATGCAACACACACAACTAGAGAATGCATGTGTTGTTTTCACCGGTTCCCCTTAACAGCAAACACGGAGCGCGATACCGTCATCATTCACGTCATCACACCTCTTATTTCAGCCATATTGCACTGACGCTTGTGAAAACTGTGTGCTCACCTCCTTTCCCGGGGGCTACCACACACACGCACCGCACACGCATAGACAAGGGAAGACCAATGTTGAAACAGTATCTTAACTACCCGATACCAATTTCTTTACCCTTGACTATAGGCCACGACTACATCATCAATTTAAACAACGCTCCCTGTCCGCAAGGAAAACATATTTATTATCCACAATGAGATGGCTTAACATCTGCATTAGACCCAGCGAGAGGCTTTCTGAAACATCCACACAATTCATTTTCAGAAGGTAATTTGCAGTCAGGATAGTTTATGCCCCAATGGCATCGTCGAGTGTCTCGCTGCCGGCTCAGAAGTAGTGTCAAGAGGTGGCTTCCAATTCCCCATGGTCATAGATGCAATTACATCCAGAGCATACAGAGTGTGTACATGGGGGGGCAATTACGGGTCAGCACAGGTCCGCGTTCCCACCGTGGAGTCGCTTTTGAATTTGCACCGCTTCACTATCCATGATGGATGCTGCCCAAAACAAATTATAGACTTGAGATGTACTCGTTCTTGTGTCCGTGTCCATCTCCCCCCCCTCCCGGACGAACAAGACGCAATCAAAAAAAGATGTGTTTTGCACTTCAATCAGAGGACTTGCCAGAATGATTACAGTACAGCGTAGCAGAGTCACCACCTGAAAATTCATGAATGGACACTTCCACACAGTATACACACACAATAGAACAGAAAAGCTGCAATTACCATGATGAAATACACAAACATGTCATGTATTAATATAATTGTATAGTACTCATTATTTACAGAACACAATCAAACAACGATAATAATAATATGACTAGACCCGCAACACACAACACTTCACTAGCGAAACCACCTTTAGTACATTTCTGCAAAACACATCTATTATGCAAGAGGTTTTTGTTTCAATCTATGATTGTGTTCAATATACTGCAAATACAAACTCTGCAAATAGAAACTCCTGTTTCCTCGAAATTACCAGCAGTGCAATTCTGGCACGACTTACACCAACTTACACGTGACGGGCAACTGGGCAAGCAAAGATAAACGGTTGTCAGGCAGAGCCAAAGTTTCAAAATAAAAGCCAAACCAACACTGGTTGCAGGAATCCATTAAGTCTAATCACATTTACAGTTACTGGAAGCAGAATTTAGAAGACCAATTGCTCAGCCTGTTACACACTATTAAAGTGTATTTCAGAAGTGTTCCCAAAAGTGTTATGATTGATTGATGAAGAATAAACCGTGCCTACAGTTCGCCTGAGAAGAAGGAATCCATCCACTATGCATTTGAATATTTCTGTAAATGAAGAAGAGGTGGACCCTTGTGAGACGGGGCTACAGTGTATATAGTGCACGGGTATGTTTGAGAGAATTCCTTAATTAACTGGTACGTTGCCCTTTCACAGGTCACCAACGGCCATGGACAATTAACATCAGTAGTGACATTTGATCCCAGATATAACTAATGCACTTCTTCCACACCTCTTTATTGTAGAAAAAGATGCTTGTGAGATTGTGTTTTTGTACATTACCGATTCTTGAAAGCTTTGTTGGCAAATTCATCTGGCAGGAAGACCTCTTGATAGTTGCCTTGATTAAATCTGATTGTGCTAAACAGCCAGAGACTTGACACCCGCCATGTTTGGCACCCGGTGCAATTCCTTGCTCCTTAGCTCCTCTCTTGCCCTTTCTCTGACTTGTCAGTCGGCACCACCGCCGTCTCCCTGCCTCATTAGCAGTGTCTGCTTCTCATCTCCCAGAGCACCCAGGATGTGTTGAGGACAGCTTTTCTCTCCTTTCAGTTCAGGCCATCTCCTGCCTCAATACTAGCATCTAGTCTCCACACTGTCACTGACCCTATAACTCTCTCTCTCTGTGTCTCTCTCCCGGGGGAACTGGCAGGTAAGAAGTGAGCAGGGTTCCCTGCATCCACTTGAGCGTCGTCAGCGGCGCATGCATTACTTTGACGTGCAACAGCTTCTGACTGGAAGTGCTCCCAGGCAGAGTCCCCGAGGCCTGTCTGCCGCATTGTGGTCGGCCGTCGGCCCAGACCTCACCATGTTTGCAACTGGAAAAAAAAGCCAAAACCTAAAGGGATTGTGTGTCTTGGTTGGTAAATTGGCAAATTATTCAGCCAATTAACCTTTAGGAATCCGCTCGTTGAACTTGGCGTAAAAAGATATATATGAAAAAAATGAAAGAGAATATGGCTGGAGGTTTTCATGAATCGATTTGCACACACTGTATAGGAGTGACAGCTGGGGCGAGGACCCCCTGCTGAGGGAAGGGGAAGGAAAGGGCAGGAGATGAGTGGACGCCCGCTGCCAACTGCAGGACACCAGCGGGGCCTCCCGCCCGTTTATCTAAGCCCATGCGTGGTCCCTCTAAACATCAGAGTGCATATACTACAGAGGCTCTGAGCCGCAACACCACGGCCCTCCCCAAAATCAGGGTTTATATTTCATTCAAGTCAAGAATTTAAAAGTCTAGCGGCAGGTTCAAAAGGCATTAGTTGGAGACTTAAGCTGTGAAAGCAGGAGTTGTGCTGGTGGAATTATACGATAGCACAGTGTTAATCTTACAGCCGTGACTTAAATACCTAGAGGAAGGGGAGGGGAGATCTGCTCAAGACACCTACAGGGTGTTAGATCTCTTCCTTTTAAACCTAACATGGTGTCAGGGCAGTAAGCTAGCCCTTTCAAGCAAAAACAAACACACACACACACACACACACACACATTGCTATGATAAAATGTGAGGTGTGCATGCTTGTTTTCAAAGTAATATGACGTGTGTTGTTGGTGTGTGTGTGTGTGTGTGTGTGTGTGTGAAATCAAAACAAACAACACATAGTTGAATAAGAGTATAGTAGTACAACAGTGATTCATATCCAGGGTTAAATCATTTGCATATAGCAATATGACAAGCAGGAAGCTTTTATGGTATGTTGAAATTGGAATTGTAAAACTATGGTTATAAGTCATTAAAAAAACGATTTAACTGAGGCCTAGACTGCAATTATTTTGCACAATTTAATTTAATCTCTTGTGTGCTGCAGCATTGCTCCCATAGGAATCTATCTGGTGTTAATCGTTCAAACACCTGAGAGAAGGTGGTTCATGATTATTAGGTGTCATTTCTGACTTAACATTTGTAAGGACTACGTACTGAAAAAAAGGTCTGGATCCACTGACCCTTAAAATGCAAAAATGTAACTCAGAATCTTCTGCAAAAATTATTCCAACACTCAAAATGAGTTAAATCCAAAAGTCACAAAAAAGCACAACATTGGAAAAGTCCTTGTATAACGCCAAAATAAAATACAATCCAAAAGGAAAGATCTCATCGGGTGTAGAGGCGAGTTGGGCCTAACAGGTGAGCAATTAATGGTTCATTAATTGTTTAAACCATATTTAAATATATGTGCCACATAGTGTCTCAAGATCCAAAATAACACCCTTCATGTGTGAGTATGTCTACATCAGCACGAGATTGCATGTGAGTCTGTCCTAGTGTACTAACAGTATATCATACCTGGACAGATTCTAAATACATCATATAAATCAGCGACAACACAATAGCCGGTAGCTAGGGCGGCTTAAATAGCCATTCTATGTTCTTCAAGGCCTCAAGGTCATGTAATGTCTTTCCATAAAGCCCATTCAGAAAATGCACTAGCCTTGCATTGTACCGCTTGCCAATAACACAGAACATTTTCCTGATGCACTTTCTGGAAAGACTATTCTTGCAACCCAGCGTGTGCATAATAGCTGACACACAGCTATTAAACATATTGGATGCAATGAGCTCTGGCGGTCTGGCTACAAGGCTTTTGGAATTAAAAAATATGTTTAAATTCACCTCATACTGATGTATTATGCTCTTCTGTATCTGCTCAAACATTCTTACTTATTTATTAATGTGCATTTGCATGTAATACATTCCTTTGAAGTTCTGAAACATTTACCTCACTTTCACAAGCAAGGATGTGTAATTAAAAATGAAGGAGACAATTAACATGCTTTTTGGGAATCTGGCTTGTTGTTTATCTGCTTAGAGTTAAAGGTTATTAGAAAACATTATGTAAACCTCATTCACTATTTTGTACATTAATATCCATAGTGACTTAAATTGTACTTGTAGCTTAACTTTGTTCCAAGATTACATTGGAACAATTGACTGAACTTTTTAGTCACCAACTTTAGACAAGCTGTAGAAAACCGCAGTAATTTTAATATTATTTGACATTGAAAATGTTCTGCAATTCCTTTTTCTAACAAGAGTTAGAAAAGCAGCATCAATACTGTAATCATTTTGATAATCCTTAATCCTTACTATTACAAACAATTAATTAAAGAAAGGTCACTTGAGTTTCAGTTTTGTCTTTTATTTTTTTTACAAATAGTCGTGTCTAATGGCTGGTAGAGCATGGATTTTGTGTCAGTCATGCTGTACTAATGAGCCCAGACTGACAGTGCAAGTCTCTAGTCTACACTAAAGGTAATGGATGGATACTTGGTAGTGGTCAATACTCCCAATTTTAGCACTAACTATAAAAAACATACCCATCAAAAAATAATATTATCTCCACCGCTGGTCATATTTGTATGCGTGTACTGTATACACACACACGCATACATGCATGCACCCTCACACGCACGTGCACACACACACATGCTGAGAATGCACACATTCTCAGAGTCTTTCTCATTCATTCTTAAACCAATGACACCTTCGTAATATTGAACAGACGATGGATACATACATTAAGACACATGGTGTATACAGAGGGCAACAATGTTGTCAGCTCCAAATGAAAGTTTACATTGAGTCGGTCGCTGGCTCGTGGTTGATCTCATCTTATGCTGCGTTCACATGGGATCCGGCAGACGGCAAATGGGATATCATGTTAGTGGACGAGAGCAGGACGGTAAAAGTAGGTGAGGCCGGCAAAAAATACCGGCAACGGTAACGGCAGATGGCATTGCCGTCCAAAGTTCAAATATTGTAACTTTTTGCCGTCATCCGCGACGGCAAAAACAACCGGATGTGACGTAGCTCCCCCACACAAGGAGAAAATGGGCGATCTGGACGAGAAACTAATCATTTTGGTGGAATGGACCCGGAATGATATGATCAGTTCTCCTTTCACTATCCGTGTTGGAAATGAATGAATGACCTTACGTTTTGGAGGGAATTTAACATTAATGTTACGTTTGCAATAGAATATGAAGAGAAGCTGCATTTTATATGCATTACTAGAATAATTACATGAATCATATTTTTTATTCCATTCTTTGTAATCAATGCGACATCACCAACATAACAACATATCATCACGCGTGTTTCGTTTTGCTGTCCTGCCGTTCCGTCGGACTGTCTGTTTTCGGTGTTGTCCGTCTGCCGTCTACCGTCTGCGTTCACATGGAATCAGGCAGACGGCAGACGGCAAACGGGATATCATGTTAGTGGACGAGAGCAGGGCGGTAAAACTAGGTGAGGCCGGCAGAAAATACCAGCAACAGTAACGGTAGACGGCCAAAGTTAAAATATTGTAACTTTTTGCCGTCCTCCGCGACAGAATGTACAACCGGATGTGACGTAGCTCCCCCACATGAGGAGAAAATATGGGCGATCTGGACGAGAAACTACACCCGGAGTGATATGATCAGTTCTCCTTTCACTATCCATTAATGATAGTGAAAGGAGAACTGGGAATTAATGAATGACCTTAGGTTTTGGAGGGAATTTAACATTCATTTTAAGTTTGCAATGCATTACTAGAATAATTACATACAAATAATAGACACAAAATAATTGTATTTAATATATTTTGTTCTATTCTTTGTAAACAATACATTCGTTCCGTGAGACTGTTTGCTGGTTTTTCCCGTCCAGAAGGTGTTGTCCGCCTGCTGTCTACCGCCTGCCTGATTGCACGTGAACGCAGCATAAGTCACTTTGCCTACACACGAAAAAAAAAATAAACACAAGTAAACATGCAACAACATACATACACACATAGGAACACATGGCACACATGTGGAAAAAAAAAGAAATACGAAACACTCAATCCGGCAGTGGTGAGATTAGACCACTTCCAGCACGCAGGGGGAGATTAAGAGGCCAGTGATCTCAGCCTGTCTCTCTCATCTCCCCCTGATCCAGGCCTGCCAGGCGCACAATAAGAGCAGTGGTTTCGGGGTGGACTTCCTCCCTTGCTCCACATCTCTTCCCCGTTAGCTACCGCACGGCACGCCGCCCGCCGCGCGAGAGAGTGCTCCGCTCTGAAGCGTCTCTCCTCCCGACTACATAATGAAAACTGGCACCGGCTTGATTACAATTATGCCGGCACTCTCTTCATCAGCCGCGCTGCGCATTTCTCTCGGGCGCGGGAGAAGCGTTTTGTTTCTCGGTCCCTTCCACCGTCACTCCTCCAAGCGTCGGTGTTAAACTACCGCTGGGTGAAAGGGATGCGTGTCTGCTGTGACTGTAAAAGCCGCAGCATATGTCCGCCTCTGGTAACTTCAGATTTTCATTGGGCCCGATGTGACTGCAGTTAGATCACCCGCGCCCCGCCGATGTGTTTGTACACACGTGCACGCACACGCACACACTCAAACACACACACAAACAGAAACACAGGCTCACAAACCCTAATACTAAGTGGAAGTGAAATGTCTGCCGATGGACATTAGACGGCGGCAGGAGGGTGCTCGTACGTGCGCGGCGTTTGAGTTCTGATCACAATGCTCTCCTCTTAGTTTCATACTCACGATGCTCCATTTCATCAGATCGTCGTCCTTCTTTGTCCTGCCTTTAACACGCTGTTTTGGTTGTGTTACCACAATGCGTTTGTCATGTTGTGTTATTTTAATTGATTCAGCCGATTAGGATTTCAGATTACATGACACATGAAGTGCTCTAGGGATGCTAATTCTGACTTTTTTTTCTTTGGTCTTTTTTCATTGGAAAGGAGGGCTGGCCCCGAATGCATACTTTCAAATGTCAAGGTACAGTATAGGTAAACACCTAAACCAGTTCAAATCCAGCATTGTCTGGGTTTTGTCATGTGAAGCCTGCGTGAGCATGTGCCCCCAGTATTATTCAATAAAACAGATTATTAGTAAGGCTTTCATTACAACTAACTAATCAGCTATGAAAGCACTTGGTTATGATTAGCATATAGCAGGCTAACAGGCTATATCGGTTAGTTTAAAGTACAAATCTTCGACAGCTCCGTTGGTCTTATCGTTTCTCAAAGTGGTCCAATGTACTAGCGAGGGGGGATTACCACTCGAGAAACATAATCTCAGCTGAGAGGAAAAAAAGCCAAAGCTGCTACTTGCTAAAAGTGTGGCTGTATACGGCTAAAAGACTAATAACTAATAACTAATGACGAATGCCTTAAGAGTAAGTCATTACTGACAACCTCGCTGATTAAAGGTAACGGCAATGTTAAAGGCAAAAGTAACGTGAACAAATTATGACGGTGTACAACTACAACTAACATTTTTAGAGTAATGTTATAATGTTCGAATACAGAACATGAGGATTTATTTTATTTTATTTTTTATTTTAATTGTTAACGTGTGTGCGTGCATGCGTGTGCATGTGTGTGTGTATGTGTCTGTGTGTGTGTGTGTCCTTAAATGAGCCTCTGTGTAGATGCGGCCCAAACAGCAGCAGTGACTCAGCTGTAGCAGGCCACTGCTAGCCTGCTGTAATTATCTTCTCTGACAGTCAACAGCGATCCAAGCTCCTTCCACTGCCTCAGCGTACACTTGCACCGTGTCCTTCCTTACGTAACGCGGATACATGAGTGAGTGAGCGTGTTTCGCCCCCTTCCTGTCTCTGTGCCATATAGAAGTTTTTAAACTTTCTATTTTGAGTTTCACTGGTAAGTACAGCAATACCAATAGGGGTGCCGCAAATCATTGATAAAATAGACAATGCTAACATATGAATTTTTTTTTTTTTAAATGTAAGCACAGTCATTAACAAATTAATGATGGACAACTGAAGTGTTGCTGTCATTTCGGTGGCAAATGAACAGTGTTTACCTTTCCTCTTTGTTACCTGCACCCAGATCCCGCTGCTTTTGTCCGCCGGATGACGCCGGATGACACGTTCAGCGTCATCCGATGATGCAAATCTTACTTGGGGTAAGATTTGGCATCTGCGCTGAGCTGCGCCCCAAAGACACAGAGAGGATCGGCAACAACCGCAGGCATTTTTCACACTATATCCCCAATGCGGATAGATGGAGATAAGGTTGAAAAGTGGCGAAGTTCCCATTTAATCAATCGAGTAACAAGTAATAAACAACTACAGCCAGGTGGAAATATGCAGTTGCCTTCTGACCAGTTCACTTGAAGGCTGAACGAAGTGCACTTGAAGGCTGAATGAAAAAGAAACGTCATATTCACCAAATCATCTGCCAGTCATATACTTTTGTACAAGACTATAAAAATACCCTTTGGAGGTTTGGCACACTTGATGCCCTTGGGAGTCTTCATAGCAAACTAAAAATAACCCCCGAAAATAAAAATAAAACACGCACAGCATCGGTTTGGAATTGAAACTCAACTTTTCAGTACTCCCAGGAAGTTAAGATACTACTCTCTTCCCGGGACACCTTCGCTACAGTCTCCATTAATGAAGCAAATCCTGAAATAGTGAAGGGCACGCCGGCTGCAGGCGACCGTGTGAGCTGAATCTCTAATGGAAACGCAGTCAGCAACGGCTCTATAAATCGCAGAAATAAACCCTTAAATCTCCCAAACGTTAAACCGCCGGAGGATTTGGGCCGGGCCCTCGGCGTTCCCTATTTCATGTAACGCAAGACAAATTGCATGCAAGGAACATGCAGATGGACGGGGTGTTTTATATGGGTCTAATCAGCTGGAGCACGACGGCCATTTAAGACCTCCTAAAAACTCGCCCTCCACCTTGTTAACAATGTGCTAAAAAGCCGTCAGAGAGAGAGAGAGAGAGAGATAGAGAGAGAGAGAGAGAGAGAGGAAGATGGATGGATGGATGGTAGGTAGGTAGACTGACAGACAGACTGACTGACAGAAAGACAGACAGACAGAGAGGGGGAGAGATATAAAGAGAGCGGGATTGAGAGAGAGAAACAGATAGGCAGGCAGATGGTTCATTGGCATGGACCACATCCGTTGCCTTCAGAGAGCTCATTTCAAATGTTCTATCAAAAATCAATGAAAGCACTGAGAACAGCAGATTTTACTCCAAAACAGCCAAATATTTTTTTTTTGTAACTTTTTTTCTAAGCAATGGGCAATGGTGACAGGACCATTCTACACACACACACATGCTTTCCCATAATGCCAAGAGCTCTGCCTTAATGTCCAACTGCCTAAGATGCCGTTAAAGAAGATAAAGGCCCATTCAGTGTTATGATTGACACGCCCTACATGTATGGCGCCTAATCATTTCCACCTATTCTTCATTATCCATAGACCAAGTCTATGGCTCATGGCTATGATTGATATGTGAATTCTGAATAATGCAGTCATCTCTATTTCTACTGAATTCCTTGTCAGATGTTCAGGGAAGTATGGGTTTTACGCTTATGAAAAGACTCAAAGAATGAACCTGTGTATGGAAAATATAAAAAAACAAAAAAAGCACAAACTTGGTGTCAATCTATTCTAATATAGATTGTAGATGGTGCAGGCAGCTGGGCAGGTTTGAAACACAGTACATGTGTGATTATGTGTCCCATGAATGAGACTTTGTGCCCAATAACATGAGCTAAATGACTGAGGCTAAGGAAGTCGGGGTCATGGATGCATAATAAGGACTGGACAGGGTGGTAGACGGTGGCCACCCATTCATTTTGATGACACAAGCTCGCCAAGAAGGTTCACCGCATGTTCTGTGTCTACCTGGCCAAGTATTGCGTTAATGTCCCCTAAAAGGGCCACAAACCGCCATAAACCAGCCCCGTGACGTTGTAAGCGGCGAGAAGCAAATGTGTTGTGAGACGCCTGCGTGTTGTGAGAGCAACAACCCCTGAAGTTTACCGTAGTTCCTCCATATTTTGTTATTCTCTACAAATACACCAGCGTCTAATCCATATGTATTATCTCGTTTGAAATTAATTTAACATTCATATTTATTCATATTTATATTGGATGTGTTGTATTCATGTGATTTGTGCGTCTGCATAAGGTTGTGTATCATAGGCACAATCGCACAATGTAGGCTGTTCATAATGGTGGATGATAGGAACTTTTTCCCCCCTCCCCAGGCCTTCATAATCCAACGTTGTTATTGAAAACCATTTTGCAGGAATAACACACACACCGAATAAAGAAATACGAAATCATAAAAAAAACAACAGCTCATGACACGATCATAATCGTGACATGAGCTGTCCCATTTCCGTTTACTATAACGGAACCAACCTAAGTGCCGTCTGAGGACTAAATACACTTATAAAAATGCTGACACTTATTGCAGCTGACATTTAAAACCGTGAGAAAATTGTAAGCTCTAAATGTGGGTCTGCCACACAGCAGGAAGTGCTGTTTGTTGTTATTGAGCTTACACAGTGTGTGTGTGTGTGAGAGATACTGTCAACTGATACAACACGACAGACAGACAGCAGTATTAATATAGATCCACAGCTTTTTCAAAGAGAAGAAGGGGTTCAAAAATAATAATGGCATTATTATAATGAGGATACACACTCGCTAAAGTGCATACACCATTTACAAGAATACGACGTGGGTTAATAAAGAAAGTCTGCCTTTTCTGCGATGAATATGTATGTTTACATCTTTGTCACCGCAGGGAAATATCGATTGACATTTTCTAAAGATTTGTGGTTTTAAAATATTCAGCTTTGCTAGCTTAGCACCCAGAAATACGTCCAAATTTGGGTCTATTTTCTGCTTTCTAACAATAGATATTATGGTAAAAAGACTTCTTCCCCACGTTGAAATCTGTTAGACTTCATGGCACTGCTATTTCTGTCATGACCCACCACACTACCTAAAATGAATGAAAAAATATGTCCTGTGTGTGTGTGTGCCCACATCCATGTCAATGTGTGTGTGTGTGTGTGTGTGTGAAGGTTCAAGAATTGAGTGTGTGCACTGAGGTCCCGGGTGCTGATCTATCCAAAACAGTTGTATTTGTACAGGGCTTAGACAAAGCACATTTTGGTCTCAAATGCCAGATCTTTATATTCTCACAGCCAACACGTATCACTGCCCTGTCCTAAGTTTCCTGCCAACGCAAACATTTTGATGCCCCCACCAGAGTGTCGCTGGGGCGCATCCTAATCTGCATTATC
>OMKN01081146.1:5343-16770 GCA_900302345.1 Melanonus zugmayeri
CCTTCCCTGCCCTAGGCTTTCCATGACGATCGCAGGAGCGCTGCGTGTACATGGAGGGGCAGGGAACTCTCCAGACCAGAGCCATACCGCCAAATGTAATTGTATACATGAATATTGTATACGCAAATAAATGTTAATGTTTTGACTAAAGTGGTCCTGACTGAAATCAAGCTTCGCGTTAGTTCAGGCAGGCCACGGAGTCAGCTCGGCTAACTAGGTCAGCACGGAGTGCTGAGTCACGCTACCATGTCAGCTGACTGTCTAGCTCCTATTGGCTCATTCAAACAGAGCGCGTATTTAAGGCGGGCTCTGTCTGCCTACTTTGCTGCTTTGCAACCGTTTGCTTCCCACCTCCTCCCCAGCTCCTCTTACAGGGGTTGGACGTAACCACGTCATCGTTGCATGCGCATTTTCGCATGTTCGGTTCTGGACTAGGGTTCTGCGGTGCATTCCATAGGCGCTGCAGGAGGGCTTCTGCGCGGTCCTCATGGAAGGGCAGAAACCCCTAGAAGCCGAGCTTGATTCCCTGCCCCTTGCATCTCCATGACACTTACAGAAGCTCTGTTGTGCTCATGGAGGGGCAGGACATTTGCCAGAACATCTTTTATTTTTGTGTTACCGGTCTAGGGTTCTGCTTGCATTTCATAGGCACTCACAGGAGGGCTTCTGCGTGGCCTCATGAAAGGGCAAGAACTCCCTAGAAGCTTGAGCTTGCTTCCCTGCCCTCGCTTCCATGACAGCAGAAGCTCTGCGGTGTCATGGAGGGGCATGGAACTCGCCGGAACACCTCATCGTATCTGTTGTCATTGTGGCATGCGCCACTGTTGCATTTTTGTTTGGATCAGGGTTCTGTTTTGCATTTCATGGGCACTCACAGGAGGGCTTCTGTGAGGCCCGTATGAAAGGGCAAAAAGCTCCCTGGAAGCTGAGTGATTCCCTGCCCCCGGCTTACCATGGCGATAGCAGAAGCTCTGCGTCGTGTTCATGGAAGGGCAGGGAACTCGCGGAACACCGTGTTGTGTTCCGCGTCTCGCGGCATGCGCCATTGTTGCTTTTTTGTGTTTCCGGACTAGGGTTCTGCTTGCATTTCATAGGCTCGCACAGGAGGGCTTCTGTGCGGCTTTCGTGAAAGGGCAAATAACTCCCTAGCTTCCATGACAGCAGAAGCTCTGCGGTGTCATGGAGGGGCATGGAACTCGCCGGAACACCATGTTATTTTGTATTTTTGTGTTGGTTTGTTCTTCAAAATATTTCATATATTTGTATTTTTATTTGTATTATAGTATTGATGTATTTATTTCATGTATTATATTGTTTTATTTTTTATTTGATGTGCTCTGTTCTGCTTGCTTTCCATGGGCGCCCACAGGAGGGCTTCTGTGTGGCCCCCATGGAAGGGCAGAGAGCCCTAGAAGCTGCGTGCTTTCCCTGCCCTAGGCTTTCCATGACGATCGCAGAAGCGCTGTGTGTACATGGAGGGGCAGGGAACTCTCCAGAACAGAGCCATACCGCCAAATGTAATATTGTATATGCGAATATTGTATACGCAAATAAATGTTAATTGTGACTAAAGTGGTCCTGACTGAAATATTTAATTTGTTTAAAAATTGTCATGGATACGATGGTGTACATACAGAAAATTAAACGGACTGAAATGCAATACAGTAGGCTAGTACCTATACATATGAAAACACAGTCACTCAAACACATCATCAAAGTTACTCCCGCTGCATTTTGCTCTCTCTTTGAGCCATACTTTACACCAGTGAACTAATGTTCACTGGCCTTACACAGTCTTGTACCCATGACATTTTTTAAACAAATTACATATTTCTTGATGTGGAAAATTCAATTTAAATTAAGACAAACCCTGCCAGGAATATTTAATGGAGATTTAGATTGAAATCAAAACCTTTATTTTTTTAATTTAGCTCCATTGATTCCCATAGAACTTTTTCAGTTTCTACGGTCCAAACCTGATGCATGAGGTGGGCGTGACTTGGCCTCTCTATTGCACTGACCTTTGCAATGTGTTTAATGGGAGACTTGTTCAGCATCTGCTCCCAAACGGCAGGGTCAGGCAGACAGTCTGCACTGTAGTTGTAACCGCTTTCCACCATACACCTGCACGTATTTACAATTAAATCATACACACAAGGATAAGCAGGAACTAGCTTTGAAGTGGTTATCCCCCTCCCCCCCACACACACACACACACCACAGTGCCTGCATAAGTGCGTTTATAGGTGCGCATTATAGAAACTGTCATTACCAGTCTGGTATGTCCGTGCTGCCAATCATGGAGGCCAGGTTGATGACAGGGTTGCGTGCCACGCAGGCCTTGTAGAACCCTTGGTACTGGCCAATGAGATGACAGGCCAGGAAACCACCATGGGAGCCCCCAGAAACTGCAACTTTCTGCTCGTCAAACTCCCCGCCTTTCAGGACACTCTCGACGGCAAACTGGTGTGAAAATAGAAATGTAAAAACACAGGAGAAAGCAAGCCCGGGTGAAAGTGAAAGCCAAAAGCACATGAGTAAAAATGTACATTTATATAGTCTTCAAAATGAAAGACTAGCCACGTCCATTTAAAACATGGTAAATGGACTGCATTTTATATAGGGCTTTTGTCCAAAGCGCTTAACAATTTGTGCCTCACATTCACTCATTCATACACACATTCATAGACCGACAGCGGTGTCAGCCATGTAAGGCAACAGCTCGCCGGGAGCAGTTAGGTGACACCTCGACACTTGGCTAGGACATAATATCCATGATATTATCACGCAACATATTATCACGCATCAGTGGAAGTAGAGTCTAAAAGTCTACTTGCATGCATGCATACATACATAGTATGTATGCATGTATGTACATTAATGTGCATGTATGTACATTATTTCATATGTAATAATATGAAATAATGCAGAGAGCATTTGGACCCCTCAATGTTATTATTAACATGGGTGTTATTAGTAAGTTCTCACATGAACATCTTGTACATCCTGGCTGCCCACGTTGCCAGGTAACGAGAGGATGTTGTCCTGGCCGTAGCCAATAGAGCCTCGATAGTTCACTGGAAGAAAAAATAATCTATTCAATTATTTTCACTTCAAACAAACTGGTTTGTTACTTTTGCTTATCTAATATCTAGCTTCTACTCACCAATTAACACAGCAAAGCCCATCCTACATAGTACAGATGCGGATAGAAGCCACTCAGCCACAATCACTGAATGAGGACCGCCTGAGTGGGACAATATGTAGGCCATACCATTAGCCATTAACAATTTTTACACAAAATGTATTTATGTCTAAGAGCAGCAGATACAAAAATGATCTAAAAGAAAACAATGCAGGGAATATAAAGGACGAGGAAATACAGGAGGAACGAGGCACGGCACCAGCAACTGTACCTGGTCGCCAGACAGTGATTACTGTGATTTAGTGAATGCGTCAGAATGAGATTGACCCACCGTGGGGGTTGACGATGAGAGGAAGCTTCAGTCCCTCCTGTACATCCTTTGGTTTGATCAGCAAGGCTTCAAAGTCCAAGCCCGCTAGACAATAATAATACAACATGTCAGTACTCCTTAGCCAACAACAAATGTATGCAGTTACTCTATGTATGTATTCTATGTATGCAAGGGTATACAGTGCATATCCTCTTCAAAAGATAACTCGGGGATGACTCAAACACATCACTCACTGTATTCAGCTCAACTTCTTTAAGGTCCACTTTACTCAAACACTGTGATCTTCTCCTTTTACTTTATTTACTATAGCACTTGTGTTGTATTTACAATATCTGACTGCATATCTTAACTGAATTAAACATTCATTCATTATTTCCGTGCCACACTTGGTCCTCTAGTTTGCAGTCCCTTGGACGTAAAATACTATAACGAAATGATAAGGCTGTGGCCCATCATTCCTGTTAGGAGGGTTTTCCACCTCATCAGTCTCACCATTCCACTCTAGCACTAGCTTACCTTTATAAAAAAAACCTGGGAGTGTCAACCTGCATGCTAATCTTTGACAATGAACATTTAACAGCTCTAAAAGTGTCAACACACCATCCTTAATCTATGTGGATGTTAACTTAACAGACATTTATTTTTGTAATAATAATGATATCAGCAGGGCTACAGACTAACTTTTTAATTTAGGTGAACTAGCACATTATTTAGGTGCACCCAACCTAATTAATAATACATTTTAAGCGTTACCAGGTGTAACGGGCACCGCGGCATTTTTCTTGACGAAAAAACAATCAATAGTTCTCTTCATTTTGAATTGAATGTTTTAAGGTTGTGATGTCGCCCGAGGAGGAGTACAGGGCACGGTTTCACTCATACACACATGCCTTATTTTATTCCCCCACCCGTATTCAGCGAAAAAGAGTATCAGGGTCATAGCCAATCAGGGGCAGAGTAGGGGCGGAAAAAAAACTAAACGCTACACACGTAAGCCGAGTTTCCACCACAGGAACTTTCCCCGGGAACTAGGAACCTTTGGAGGTCCCTCTAAATTAAGTTCCGGGGAAATTATTTTACCCCCCAAAAAGTCCCTGGGCAATCTCTGCAATAGCTTGTAAAATCTGTTTGCTTACTTTAAGTCTAGCATTTCATTTTGAATCCACTTTGCGGATCAATCAAAGCGGTTCAATTTGTTAAAACAAATGTGTAATTACAATAACGCAAAAAGCAAAACCACAATATCACGTAAGGGACACTATTGTGGATGACGGATCGCCAGAAAAAGAAAAAAGATTGCTACCTGTTCTATTCATGACCAACCCATTATTATTAGTAGGTAGAGCTTTTTGGTATGTTTTTGCCTTTGTTTAAACATTGAAATAGCTGCTAAATGTGTTCATTATTAAAACCCTTCTTTATTAAAACCATTAACCCCCCCGCTTGCTGCAACCTCTTATTTCTATCGCCACAATTAACTAGTGGGAGTGTCACCATGGAAAACAAAATTCTGGGGAGAACCCTAGAACATTGAATAAATATTATTATTACAACCAGTTTAAAGTCTGTCTCTGTTGTTTTTGCCGATTCACACACTGGTCAGCAGGTGTCAAAGTGCAACCCAAGTTTTGGAATAGTGTTCTAATATCTGAATACAAAACTAACAAAGGATAATTTGGTTATTCGAATATTAAATTTGGGGCCAGCCCTACCCGCAATTTCATAAACTAATTCATATAATGGTATATATTCTGATAAAATGTTAAATATTCTCCTTGTAACTGTCTATTTATTAATTGCCATCCAATGCACCGAGCGCATCACACACATCCATGCACCAGCGCAACTGGCACAAGACACAGAACCCATACAGGATGGTGTGAAGAAAATCCCACCAGCGGCGCATCCAACACCACGTAACACCGGTAACCACGACAACACTAGTCGCGTGATGTCTGTGTTTGCGGAAGTGCAGACAACAATGGAAGGAACCTATTAGTTCCTGGGACTAAAAGTTTCGGGTACTTTGGGTGGAAACGCGGCTATACACAGAGACAGACCTGCTAAATGTCTTTCTTACTTACTGTGTTTAACTGATTTGGAAACGTGGCTCTCTCAATTATAATATCACTTCTTCTTTCAACAATAATGCACGCATGAAGCAGTTCCGTGTTATAATGACCACAGTTGAAAAAGAAGAAGTGGGAATTGGCTCTCACGATATTGGCTGTTGTCTTGATCTGCGGGAGGGCTGAAGGTGAGGATCTGCCAATCAATGTCTTGCTGAGGCTGGGACGCCTCCAGAGTAACCCAGGCAACATCCTCTTGAGAATCCTTGGCTGGCAAGAAACCTACACACTGAACACAGGAAATGACATAGCATCAGGTGATCACCATTAAAGACCAACTTGAGGTTGGCATACCCGGTTAATGGGGAAAGTATGTGGCAAACCAATTTAAAAATGACTTAAATGTTTGTAGACTTGAAGTAACTTGTGGTAAGGCAAACGCTAGAGCTACAGTGAATGGCAAGTCAAATGTTGCGATGTTGACATGAACATGAACTTTCCCATACATTTCCCCATTATTTCCCTACATTATCCCCTCTTTTTACACGTTAAATAAACAAGATAACTAATAAAAATAGAATTAACTATTTCATTAACGGAAAGTGTTCTTAACTGTAGGACTAAACCTACCAGACGGGGAGGGCAGTTTGGCGAGGAGCAACTGACTACCATCAGATCTCTCTCTATGTTCAGGAGACAACAGCTGCTGAAGTCACACTCTGAAGTGCAATACAGAACAGCATGTTAGACCCAGTGCCTCAACAGCGCCATGTTTCTCTCAACACCCATTTGGCAATCGAGTCACTTTTGAGACAGTGAAACAGAACTTGCTCTAACTTTTTTGCCACCGATACCGATTTTGGAGAGACCTAGCACACTGATTACCAATGTTTTGACCAATATTTTGTCAAAAAGTGCAACATTTTCAAATCAATTCTACATTTCAGATTTTACTTATAAGCAAACAAATATATAAATATAAACACAAAAAACTACTACAATGAACAAGGAAACAACTTTTTAAACTGCTATTTTAGCAGTAGTAGTCTGGCAGACGGAAAGGTGTTCTGTGCCTTTATTAAAAGATGCAACGGGATGTAAACACAGAGCACTACAGAGTTAAGTTTGGACTAGTTAAGAGTGGAGCCACATGGTTTTCTGACCGTGTCAATAAGTTTTACTCGTTCCATGTTACTTTACAGTGTAAAGGTGGAATAAATTAAACTTCACTTTAACAAAGGAGAACTTTAACAAAGGAGAAGGAATCAGTGGTATTACTGTTTATTGGAATGAGTCAGGCCAACACACTGATTCGCGCATTAAGGAAAGGATAATGTAGTGTAGTGTACCACACATTCAAAAGTCAGTGTTGAGCATAGTTTGCAGTCTGCTGTACTTTTTATACTTATTTAAAAATCGGGACACATAGACTGCATAACTGCCGATCCCGATGTCGTCAGAAAACTCAAATAATGGCCAAATATATCGGCCAAACCGATATATCGGTCAGGCTCTAATGCAAACACTGAATAAGTGTCAGTGACTCACTGGCTGCCAGAGAAGTGATGCCCCCCGTGGTGATATCCACAACAAGCAGGTCCTACAAGGTATAAAATCCAACATCAAGAACAACAACAACAATAGATATGATTACATTTTCATTTTAAAATAACCAGTGTAACCAGTGCGACAAGTGTAATCTAAGATTACACTGGTCGCCATTTTACCTTGCGGCTTCGCTGGGGACAGGCTATGAGGACGCGCTGGCTATCAGCAGACCAGCACTGGGGCGACAGTTGGGAGCTATATATACCAGTAAAGCCATCTGTAGACAGACATACAGACCGATACATTAGGTCTACGATCAAACAGAATAAAAGCATTGCATGACATGTCAAATTGCCCCTCACCCTCTTCAGGTCTCTTCACTACATCCACCACCACTGACGTCTTCTTGGTGTACCAGTCGTACTTCAAAACAAACAGCACACAACGTGGAAAGTATTCATATATAGTGGGGAATTTTTTTTTTTAGGCTATACCATCATCATCCATTTATAAAGACAGCTCCTGCTCTATCACCAAACAGGAGATCAGGAGCACGGCTTCCACAAGGGGGGAATGATGCGCGTGATGTGCGTCTCACCATGCACAACCTGCTGCACTGCATGTGGGGGCCGAAGATACCACACTCCAAGTAGACGATCCTACATTGGTCTGGACTGAGCCTGGGGGAGCACACTGCACTGTCGCCAGATGACAACTGTTCTGAAGGGAGACAATGCACACGCGCACACACCCGCACACATGGAGGGAGAGACAGACAGACACACACACACATGCTGCCTTGTAAGCCTCACACATATTTTATATATAGATCTAGATCTAGATCTATATAGATATAGATATAGATATGGTCTGGTAGTTGTCAAATTTGGTACACATATGGAAACTGGAGGTACGCAGGTCTCCAAAAAGTTTGGTACCTCTATGACCGCAGGGGGCGCTATAATTCGCGGTCAAACCTAAACGGCAAGGCCCCCTGACCCTTTTAACGAAAATGTCTGAAACTTGGTATCTGGGCCTTATTTGACATGCTGAATCTTTTTGCCTCAAGGACCCATAAGGTCCGTCTTGGAAATATTTTTCTGAAAAAATCTTAAAAAGAACTGTGAATCGTAAGGACACCAAACACATGCTGCTCTGCCGGAACAAAGCGTATATTTCGTTTTTTTTAATTGACCTAAAAATTGTTATGGGCAAGTGGCCCAGGGACTTGGAACCTAGTGTGATTGCATATTAGCCTTGCTAGCATTAGCATGTTAGCGTGCTCATGGAAAATTGCACGACAAGTTGGCTCACGCAACCACATACATTTTCTTCAGAAAATGCACATTTCGACATGTCTAGTTCTACCTGTGTTTGTATTGTCGCCATTCGGTCACACACACACACAGCATGGACTACAGTCTACTAAGATAGGTCTATATCCAGATGTAGAGCAGGGCTAACTGAGAACTGAAGCACAAGAGGATGCACTCACCACACTTCCCACCAGTTAGGTCCACATAAAACAAAGAAGACCTGAGAGAAGAGCACATGACAAGAGAATAACACTTAAAATCACTCTTACCAATTTAAATAATTTCTGGATTAAGTCGGGTTTCTTTTTCTAGAAAGACAAGACCAACATTGTGTTTGTTTTATCATTAGTATTATTATTGCGCGTTTTCACCGTCTGTTGGGACAGTATTTCAGGCCAAGTCTGAAAGGTTCGTGCCACCAGCCAACAAACACCACACCTGTATCACCCGGAGCCCAAAAGGCCTGGGGAGGGAGGAAGGGAGATGGTTGGTGACGTTGATGTGCACATCATTTCATTAACATAGTAGCAACATTGGTGAATACAGTGATCCCTCGCTGTATCGCGGTTCCCCTTTCGCGGCTTCGCTTCCCTTTTTGTTTTTTTTTGTTTTTTTAACGGTATACGTAATACACCTTGACAAATTTAAGTTCCCCAAAAACAAAAATGTCAACAAAACGTTCTGCGCCGACAGTGGACGGCAGTAAACCCTGCAGTTTCTACTTCGCGGATTTCGCCTATCGCGGGTTCATTTCGGAACGTAACCCCCGCGAAAAACGAGGGTTCACTGTAATAGCACAGACATGCTCTTGGGATCAGCACTGTAGTAAGTTAACCTGTCCGGGCGAGATGTCCTCAGGCACGCCCTCAAGCACAGAGACGTTGCTCCCTTCAATGTCCAACACACAGAGAACAGGGCAGCTCTTACCAACCAGCGCCTCTCCCCAGTCCTCATAAAAGGCAAACTGCTTCCCCTAGAGGAGCAGCAGGGAAAAGCACAGCCTGAACAAACTAATCATGTGATCCAACAGTGTTACACTCACAAAACAATGGAGAAAAGAGAGAACCCACCTTAGTTTTCTCCTTTCTCTCCATTTTTGTGCCCATCTCATCCTCGTCCCCTATAGAGGAAGACTCTGGAGACTCTGTCTACAAACAGACATGTTAAATAAAGATTTTAAATAAAGAATCAATGGTAAATAAAAAATAAACATATGTACCATTAATCAACTTCAGTGGTCATTAATAGCACAATAATTCTAAAATAATATGACATGATAATATTTACTTTGCTAAAATAGTGAATGGTGTATCCCAATGGTGCGTACAGACCTGGAAGAACGATTCAGCCTTGGGCCTCTTCCTTTCTGCCACATAAAGGAGATGGGTCTCAGAATGAGACCACACCAGACAACCGAATTGCTCTATAGGGACACATTACAGTAGAGGTTGAACTGAAAAATGAAGTCTTACATCTTCTGTATGTCTGTTTCTGTAGGTCAGCCAAACGGAATAATAAACAAATATATATTTTTTTAAGAGATCTCTCACCATCCCCATAAACTTTGCCATGTTTTTTCAGCGCAGTCATGTCAATGCTCTTGGCCTTAATGTTTTTACTCCAGATCTGGTGGGGCACATAGAGGCAGAGGACAGAGGTGAGTGACACCTCCAGTGGCGGATAAAGAACGTGGCTAATGACTGGGCCTGGAAAAATCTGGATGGGCCTGAGGATTTTTTAAGATTAGATATGTATAAAATGTATATGGGGGACAAACTGGCGGACCAGTAGTGAATTTTAGTAGGCTATGTCTAGCAGCCTACTCATGTCAAATTACCACAGTCATCTCAATGATCCAGTCAGATGAATGACAAAATCATCTATACATAAAAGTGAAAATAACATGATAATAACAAATCCAACCCTGCATAACCCTCATCATGAGAGTAAAGCATTATCAAATAATTATTTAGTAAACAAATTATATTTCCAAACATTTGGCTTTCGGCTATTGTATGCATGGGAACATAATTGGAATCAAAGTTGAATCTAATCTAATAATCAAATCAGAATCATTGTTTGCCTAGTATGTTTCCACACACAAGGAATTCTACCTGGTTATTGATGAAGATACAACATACAACAAACAGAAATGAAAATCACGTTTGTGTTTGCATCTATGTTTGTGTCCCGGTCAACAAAAAAACTGAATATAGCTCCGGGAAACCAGAGACATCAACACATTTCAACAAACAAGTTTATCTTCCATCTGTTTGCTAGAAACTAGCACTGGAGAAAACACAATCCAGCTCTGCTATTGGTTGCCGCTTCAGCACCGATGCCACTAATTTACATAAAGTTAAAAATAATTCAACTCTCATTGAAAACGAACGGCCGCTTTTGCTGCTCATTAATCTTTTAGTGTGACCGCACAGTAACGCAATGTAGCGTAAACATCAGTCACATAAGGAAGTTTTCATTAATCTGATGTGGGAAAGCTGTCAATCTGGGTGGGCCTGCGCACATCCAAGCCCATCCGTAGATCTGTCTGGACACCGGAAAGTACAACGTAGCAGGCAGGGGGCATCAAAAGTTGTAGCGAGAGGGAAAGTTCAACAGGAATAAAGAGAGAGACATTGGTGCAAAGGACGGCCATCTTCTCACCTCCAGAAACTGTTTGTCCTCTCCTTTGACAGAACATTCTCTCACCACTGCCTTCATCTCTCCGGATGGAGAATCTTTACTCAGCACCCTTGGCAGGACAAGCGCATTAGATATCACATTTGAGTGGAACTGTGGTGCAAGTGGGAACTGTTCAATTAGGAATTATGATCAATTATGTGTGTAAACAAACATACTCTCCCTTGATTTCAGTGCAGTTTCCTGAAGGTCCAGAGTATACAACAGACTTATCATCATGGAACACAATGTACTGTCTGCAAAACTTGACACTCTCGTTCCTCTCCAGGTCATTCTGGCTCCATTCTACAGAAGACCATGCATGAAAATCCATGCAAA
>OMKN01081148.1:0-11477 GCA_900302345.1 Melanonus zugmayeri
CGAGGCTTGGAGATTAAAGATGGCCTGCCAAAATATGATTTGTGCTATTTATCTGGTACTATGTGGTTTCAAAGCAAAAATCATGTGCCGCTTCCCTAAAGTTGTCATGTGGTTCATTTGATCCTTTAACAATGTTAATATTGTCCAAACAAAGCAAACCTGATAAACATCTTGAAACGTAAGCGAATGCAAACCAAGTCTTGTTTGACTTTGCTGTTTTGTTGAAGGCGATTGGCGTCTCTGGAGACATCTGGCCGAGTCTTTTGCTTTTCCATTAATGTTCATATCCTAACTGTTAATTTTACTGTCCTTTCCTCAGAGGAAAATCAAATAAGAATGCCAACTTCGAGGCACTCCCTGAAGACTGGCGGGAACGTCTGAAGAAGAGGAAGAAGACAAATAGCATGTGAAGCATTGTTTCTGGAATACACCGCAAGCTAATGCTCTGCCTTCATCTCTGCCCTCCACAGATGTAATGAACAGTGACATTTTGTCCATACTTTTAATAGTTTGAATAAAGGATGTTGAATACTGTTGAGGTCATTGGAAATGTCAATGTTGATATGAATATGGGTGAATATGGGACTAATGACAGACTCGTCTACTCTTGTTTCTCTGTGCATACAATCAAATGATATAGATATTAGTCTCACACTCCGCAGTTTGCAATCTAAATAGTCATTTTTTATGGAACAGAACTCCACATACATATTTTTATAAGTGTTTTTTTTTTTGCCCAAAAATGCCCAGTTATGTCCATATTTCCTGAGCTTGATGAAAACGTCGATTATGTGCCAAATTACCCATCTTTATCCTGAGAATTTGTTATATGCACCCAATTGACATGGCCACCTAAGTCTGTTGAATGGATTTTCCATTTTATTGAGGGTTTTTTTATTTTTATTGATTGCTATACATAGAATATGTCTAATATAGTCAATGGGTCATGTTTTTGGATGGAGGTAATGTCACCGAACTTGTACATTTTTGTAAAAAAGTTATTAAACACATTTTTTAAGCCATGTTTCCGTTGATTGGAATCAAATTCCATTATTTTACCTTTTGCATTATGTTGTGTTCTGCTCTCCCAAATCCTCAAGAATAATGGAAAGATAATTAAAGATGTCATTCAAGTTATGACATTTAGGCCTATTGCTTTGATTGGTTACTAAGAACAGACGTAAGGGGAACCAAACATGAAAAATCTCTCAACGGTATAAATTATACCGTTGAGAGATTTTTCATGTTTTATGTTTTAGAAATTATACCGTATAATTTCTGGTCTTGTGTTCAAAGTGAACAAGAACGCGTTTCCTATTAAAAGACGACCGGACCATATATGGGCCCGGATCAGACGCTAGTCAGACAACCATGGTAACCGCCCTGTTCCAATGTGGTTGCTAAGTAACGTAGTTTGTAAAAGATTGTTTCGCTAGCTGTGGTCCACTACCATGAACGTATAGAGGAGGCCGTGTGTCCAATGTTATTTACTGTGTTTAATAGTTATGTAAACCAGGTGGGTTCCTATCGTGAGATTGAGTTAAATGGGTATTGCGCGTCCCACTTGCTGCATGCAGGCTACACGATGGAAACGATGGATAAACACTTTGTGGTGAGTAACTTACCGATGTGAGACTGAGTCCTTGATACTATCTAGTCTTGACTTCAAAATGATATATAAACGTGTTTAATGACCAATTCTCATTTTAAGAGCGCAAACGGAGACGCCTACGACAGATGTGTTTTCCACCGCCTTCAACACTTTGCACGTGAGTTGGAAACCAGCGTCCAGACCCCGTCCCTCTCAGACCCCGTCCCTCTCAGACCCCGTCCCTCTCAGACCCCGTCCCTCTCAGACCCCGTCCCACTCAGACCCCATATCTCTCAGACCCCGTCCCTCTCAGACCCCGTCCCACTCAGACCCCATATCTCTCAGACCCCGTCCCTCTCAGACCCCGTGCCTCTCAGACCCCATGTCTCTCAGACTCAGAGGATCCTACTAATGTCTTCTACAGTTACACCTGGGATTATAAAGATAGTGAAATGTAGCATGAGCATGTCTCATAACAGCCATTACACTTCCCATTTATTTTGAATAATTGATATAATATAATAATATATATGTATGTTTTTCAGGCAGCGAGAACAGCTCTCGTAGTTTGTTTGCCAGCAGCCGAATGAGAGATTACCATGTGGAAACCAAAGACAAAAAACAGTCCATCACAGAAGATATTAGACAGGATTCAGTATGGATGAAACAATGTAAGTGGTTTTCATTTATAAATATCAAAATAATGTCATCTTATTATATTATTTCTAGAGTTTTGCTGGGGTTATGTTATCAGAAGCTGACGTAGATTGCATGTCTCCTGTTCAGGGTCCGTACACCTAAGCCAGGCTTTGAGGACCAGGCAGCTGCTGGTTGACTTTGATGACGGCCGCCTAAACGTGAAGCTCCGGGAGCCCCGGGACCTGTTCACCTTCCCGTCCTCCGGCCACCCGGTCCGCTGGCCGCTGGAGAGTGAGGTCATCGAGGACATTATCCAGCACATCGGTTAGTGTTGCTGTTCTGGTATCCTAAAGATGATGAAAGATGGCCAAAAAGATGGCACAACAAAAAAAACATACACAAAATGATTTTTGATGATGTTTTTAAGATTTATGTTTCATTACTAGTTTTCAAAGCTGGGCATTAATGACCAATGACCAATCAGTGACCAATCATCAGCTGATCAAACATCACAATATATTTGCATCAATACAGCAAAATTGATAATGTGATGACAATATTGGTTCAATTTTAGCATTAATTCACTCAGATGTTAACAAAGTGATTCTAAGGTGTTCATTGCTCATTCCCCTCAGGTAGAACGGTCCAATAAGATCATATCAATGAATCACTTTAATGAAGCCTTTAAGATAGATTATTTTCTATTTTCTTCAGTCTAATATTTTTGTCATTATTTATTATTTTGATGGTAACAGAGTTCAAAATCAAAATATGCCATCCATCCAATTCCAACCATTCATACCCATGTATTATTTTCTCAGCTAGTGTGCTGTTGTTTGATGTGTTGTTGTTGTTGTTGTTTCAGACTGGGAGCCCCCGGAGCCTGAGCCCTTCTACCAGCCCACGGGACTGGAGAGAGCGCCCGTCCCAGTGGGGGAGGAGAGGGGGAACGTGGTTTACTGTATCGACCTTGGCAAGTGCACAACGAAAATATGCTCAATAAGCCACATATGTTTTACACGTCAAAGGGATTTGACTCCAATTTGACACGCCTGCTCTTTAGATAACGTAGACGGTGTTTGACAGGTCTGACTTTTTAATGAAGTCTGTAATTGCTTCCTATATCCCTCCACCCCTATTGTTTCCTATGTAGCCACTAAGAAGCCATATTTCACATGCTCCCGTGTCGGGGGAAGCCGTGGCCCAATCACAAGCGCCATGACCGGTACCATGTGCCCGAAGGAACCGCCCCTCGACTTTGAGTCGCGCTTTGAGAGTGGAAACTTGCAGAAAGCCATTCAAGTGTAGGTGTCCGTGTTTCCGTAAACTCCCAGTGTGTAGTTTCACGTACAGTATGTCCCTATTTATCCATTAATTATTGAACTAATCTTTAGGGTAACACAATCTCTCTCTCTCTGTGTGTGTGTGTGTGTCTCTCTCTCTCTCTCTCTCTCTCGCCCTCTTGTTGTGTTACCAGGGGTCCTCACAATTATGAGCTCAACCTGCGCACGGACATGTACACCAGCAAGCACACCCAGTGGTTTTACTTCCGGGTCAGGAGCATGAAGGCCGGGGTCACCTACCGCTTCACCATCGTGAACCTGATGAAGGGCCGCAGCCTGTACTCCCTGGGGATGAGACCCCTGCTCTACTCCCAGAGGGCCGCCGAGGAGAAGGGGGTGGGCTGGCATCGCATCGGATCCAACATCAAATACTACCGCAACTATACTCAGGTGGGCGGGTCATTACCGCAACTATACTCAGGTGGGCGGGTCACTTCTGGTCACAAGCCACCTCATGCTCAATTGCTTCACATCTTGCAGCACTATTACTCCCGCTTTCACTTTCTTATTTTATTTATTTATTATTTCATCATTTGTTTTGCTCATTTTAGTATGTGCTGTACTTTCAATGTGTGACTGGATTAATGTTTTGTTAAAACCAGAAGCTAAGCACAATGTACACAATATTACTTATTTGGTAGTTTTCCACTTTGAGTGGTAGTGTTTGGTTACATTTGTTTAGCTGCATCAGCTAAGCTCATCAGATAATATAAATAGATATATAAAGAATATAAAACACGCAGTGCTGCGCAAGAAACTGAGATGTACATTCTGTTCTCAAAGCCTGCTCATATTTAAGCTCATTCATGATTGATTTCTTCTCTCATCATTCTCAAGTCAAGTCAATATAGCCCTTAATCACATTTACAGTCTCAAAGGTCTCCACATTATACGACTCTAACCCTACGCCCTCGAAAGGGCAAGAAGTGCTATTTGTTTTGAGAGAGAGAGCAGAAATGATGAGAAGTAGTGATACTCATAGATAAGATGACGCAGCTTTTTAAAAGAACATTTACTTTCATAGCTATTTAACTGACATGTTTTCTTGAATGCAAAATGTACATTTGCGTTACATTTACAAGGTTAACAGAAAAACATCTCAACATGCAACATGTGGTCCAACATAAGAGCTAAAACTAAGCTATGAGACGTTCATGGAATAGGCTGGTCTTCAGGCGTTTTTTTGAAGGTTAAAGAATGTGCTGTAGACAAGGTCCCATTGGTCCTCAGTTCACATCCTGGAGATGCCGGGGCTTGAACCCAGGGCGTCATACCTGCCAAGCATGCGCTCTATCACTGAGCTACACCCCATTGCCGTAGGCCTCACGAAACAAGCTGTCACACATCCCTTTGTCCTATCAGCCGAGCGAGGAAAACAACAGCGACGAGGGCCCCACCCTGCACTCGCTCACCTGGACCTGCCAGTTCCCGTATGACTCGGACACCTGCTACCTGGCCCACTGCTACCCCTACACCTACTCCCGCCTGCAGCGGTACCTGGGCCGCCTCACCTCCGACCCGGTAACCGCCACCTACTGCAAGCTCCGGGTGCTGTGCCGTAGTCTGGGCGGGAATCCCGTGCACGTGCTGACCATCACGTCCCCGGAGCGGCGCCGAGGAGCGGATGGGAGGGCCAAAAAAGCAGTGGTGGTGACGGCCCGAGTGCACCCCGGGGAGACCAACGGATCCTGGATGATGGAGGGCTTGCTGGACTTCTTGCTGGGCAACTCGGACGACGCCCGGCTGCTCAGGGACACCTTTGTTTTCAAGGTGATGGGCGAAGAAACCATCGAAACGCCCCCGATGTCCCATTGTTAGAGATGACACATTTTGACCCCATTCATTGTTGTTTCCTCTTTGCTCCTGCAGGTGGTGCCCATGCTTAACCCAGACGGCGTGGTGGTTGGGAATTACCGCTGCTCTCTGACCGGCAGGGACCTCAACAGAAACTACAGGACAATGCTCAAGAGCGCGTTCCCCTGTGTCTGGCACACGCGCAACATGGTGAAAAGGTGAGGCTAGGACACGCATGTGCCACATGTCACACACTGAACCGAATGTGGTGGTGGTGTGGTGAGACTCCATATGGGGTGGCAGTGGCTCATGGGGTAAAGCGGTTGTCTGGCAACCGCAAGGTTGCTGGTTCAAACCCCTTTTTGGATAAAAGCGCTATATATGCAGTGTATTTACCATTATTTACCATATGCTCCACAGGTTGATCGCACAGACGGACGTGGTTCTTTACTGCGACTTCCACGGCCACAGTCGTAAAAACAATGTATTCATGTACGGCTGTAATGACCGGGACAATGCTTCTCTGCAGCTTCACGAGAGAGTCTTCCCACTAATGATGAGCAAGAACGCCAAAGACAAGGTAAGGGTCTGCACCGTCCAGTCAGTCAAACATCATTATTCCATCACATCTTTCACTGATAGTCTAGCCAAAGGCTTGTATGGAGGCATAGTCATGTGTGCAATGCCTTATGGATTAAATTCCCTCATCATGATTTTCTTTGAGTCTTTGAACTGCTTCGTATTTAATGATATACAATCCTAATGACTTCAGTGCTATATCGTCCCTCTCAGTTCTCATTCAGGAGCTGCAAGTTCCAGGTGCAGAAGAGCAAAGAGGGGACAGGGAGGATCGTCATGTGGCGACTGGGCATCAGAAACAGTTACACCATGGAGTCCACTTTTGGAGGCTCTACTCTTGGTGAGTTGTCTCTGCGTGTCGTGTTTTTGTGTGTATTCCCTGTTGATTATGGTGGTTTTGATCAATTGTGAACCAAATGTTAAACTGGTTGGACCCTAGGGGGCAGGAGCGGGACCCATTTCACCACAAGGGACCTGAAGTCTCTTGGCTACTACTTTTGTGACACTCTGCTGGACTACTGTGACCCAGATCCAACCAAGGTGATTGGATAAGAGCCAGGCTGAGTCAGCTTTGTGTGAATCATCAGTAAAATGTATTTTTCTGTCAGGTTGCTTTTTTAAAAGTATAGGCATGGTTTTAGTTAACCTTCATTTGTTTGATTGGTCTCTGTGGCCCTTATACATGAGTAGATAGTGGGGATTTAATTGTTTTGTGTGTGTGTTTCAGACTGCTTACTGTCTGACTGAGCTGACAGCGTTGCTTAGGCAGCAGGTGAAGAAGCGGTCAGGCCAAGATTTTGACGCCAGCATCTCTGTCTCCGACCTGGAATCCAGGTGATGCTGAATTTCCCCAGAGAACGCAGTGTACCGAGAAAGAGGCATCGTGATGTATTTCTATATTATCTATTTCTTCAACGCAAATAATTGTTCTTCTGATTCTCCAGCACCAGCGGGTCAGACAGCTCAGAGTCTGACGGACTGCCGCTACACCTACTGAAGCAAAGCGCCGCTCCACACAAACAGGTACGAGCCAACGTGACCCGCGCCCGACGTCACGGTGTGATCACAGGCTGATCTGAAGTCAGTCCATAGAGTCGTTGTTCTCGGTGATCGACACGCAAACACTACCGCTCTCTCCACAGGCCAAGAAACACCTGTGGACCCATCGAGACAGGAACAGACTGCGGCAGGATGCCATCAGGAAGAACACACAGGCCCAGGTACCACAGAGTACTGTCACAAACAACACACAGAGACAGACCTGGAAATAACTAACCACGCATCCTGCTTCTGACCTGATCGGCCGTGGTCAGCTGTTAAAAGGAGCGTGATCAGTGATCGGTCTTTTGTTTTTATTCCAAGACGCCCAGCAGCCCACTCACCAATCAAGTGAAGGAGAGGAGCCAGGAGAAGACTCCGGTGCGACACAAAAGGAAAGAGCAGGTGTGACCAGAGTTAGTGACGGATACGCAGACATAGGCTAGCGACCACAGCAGGCACACGCATCACATCAAGCCTTCCTCCCTGTGACTCTCCAAGGGCTCCTCCGTCGTGAGGGTGACTGAACCGCCTGCGTTCCCTCCGCGGCCAGCCAATAACACGAGGGAGGTCAATCACGTGACCCTGTGGCAAGGCAGAGAGCCGGTCAAGGTGCTGTTCAGTTTGGGAAGTGTATATCCTTTCTCAGTCTCTCTGCTCTGTTGTGACTGTGTGTGATCGCTGTTTTGTTTTATAGAGCGACTGTCTGGACGCTCCGAGAGCACACACATGCATGCATTGCAGGAACAGAGCCTGTGCACAGCTCGGCGCGTCCACCACTATAGCGCCTCATACAGGTATAGCCACCTCCATGGTCAGTTCCAGTGCGTCATCTATGCATGCGGTGCTTGCATAGATAGGTCATTTTCCACCATACAATTGTTTTAGGGTTTCGAACATAAAACGAAACGTAAAAATGGAAGTAAGAAAAAAAAAGAATGGAAGAATGTCAAGTGAAAGGTAGATAAAGTACACAGTAAACATGTTTGCTTGTATTCCATCTGATTAAAGTTATTGGGTTAAAACACATCCACATACAGTACTACCACAATCCTTAATCTTCTAATTTAGTAGAGTGGCTTACAGATTAAATATGTGAAAAGGATTTGATTTGTCTGAGAATCAAGTTCAGTTCTGGTACTGTATAACATGCGGTAGAATAATACAATAGCTTTTCTGTTATTATTTTTCACAGGGGACACAGAGGAAAAGAGAGAAAGACATGTGTGCACAACTAAGCTACTCTACTTGAGTGCCCTGCTTCCGACGCTGTCAGACGTCACCGAGGCTGAAAGTCGGCGGCAGCAGCGCACACTGCTGTCCTCGCTCTGTCATAAGGGCTTACGAGGTGTGTCTCAGCTAAGTGCCCAACCCCCACCTGCTCCATAATGACCTGGATCTTTTGAATACACTGGAAGTCACTTTGGAGGAGAAAAAAAAGAGTCTCCTAAATTACTTAATAACAAAATAGTACATTGACAAAATGGGTGTACAATACAAACTTTTCCTCTTTCTTTCAGGCAGGCGACAGACTCCTCGGACGCCGACGACGTACAGGTGTTTATGCAAACAAAAAATATTTCAAATGTATTTGTATGTACAAATAGAAGCTAAAACTCGATCATGATACAGAATTGTAATTCGTGAATTTGGAAACACCGCTGTGCTAGGCCTCACTCAGGCATCCAGTTCAAGGTGGTTCCAGAAATACTGTCCATCAGAGGCACCGAGCCGTGGGTGTCCAAGCCCAGCAGCGCTCAGTCTCACGCGGAGCGGGACGCCCCTAGGGTGTCAGTGCTAAACCTGCCACCCAAGGATCCTTCATCCTTCATCTCCCCTTCAACAAATACAACCCATTTTAACCCACACAATCACAGAGGATTTCCCTCAAAAGGTGACCTATCCAGCACTCACTTACACCATACGGTTTCTTTGATGAATATAGAAATGTATTTAGCAAATAAATATATTTGTATATATATTTTTTACATATGCTGTCTATCTATAACTTTTCTTTATTTCTACAGTCTTTTACAATTAATTTGATATATTCACAATATTTGATATATTTGGTCTATTTTCTGATCCATTTAGCAACCCTATTGTCGGCCGGTGGAGTACGGGCCGGTGGGCTTAGTGAACAGGGCCAGGGTGAGCCTCACTGCACAGACATCCTGAGTCATCCCACCAGAAACCAATTCCCCAAGGACTAGGACGATCAGAAATAACAGGATACGGGTACAGCCCATTGTTAAAGAAGCAATGAGTTTTGTGGTTAATACTTTTTTATATTGAAACTTGACATGACGGACCATTGGCTTTGCCAAATCTGTGTGGCTGTGTTGTGTGATAACATTGTAGATAATGCAAATAAAAGCTGGAATACATGCCATTTAAGAGCCCGGTCTGCTAGTCAAATTTGTAATTCTGGCCATCATTACCATCATGAAGAGTTCACAAGCACGGTTCTGTGCAACAGACCCTCACGCTTGATAAAAGGGAAGCTTTTCCGTGTCTGGGACCTTTGGGCCTCATCAGCCCTCCCCGGCTTGACGCTGACTCTCTACAGGCAACAGAAGCCAGGGAAGAGTGACAACCCCAGACGGGGAGATGATAAGTCCCGTCCTGCTGCCCCCCACAGTGCAGTGGTGCTGCGGACATGACAATCGATCAAACACCTGCCACTAGTGTCACTTTCTCTTTCCGGTAATGTCAAATACTACATGTGGATGGAAAGTGCTACCACGAATTTCAACAAAGAAGTAAAAGATCAGTGGAAAATGAAGTCACTACTTTATGTAATACCCGTGTTGTACTTATTATATTCATATTAACCCCAATATGCTCATGGACATAAGCAGGTAATGATGTTGATGTTGATGATGATAACCTTTCAGTCATGCCCAATCTCAATGATCAGATAAAATGTTCCATTGAGCAACAATATCCAAAGTATTAACGTACACCACAAGTGCATCAGTGGCCTATTGCTGTTGTTATAACCCCCACCGTCACTCCACCCCACCCACAGACAAACACAGACTACAAATAGATTTAAATACAAAAATATATTAAAATGCAAGCAAATAACACTGTTCTTTAACATCTCATTTTGTGAATGATAACATCATTATTGACTGCCATGTCCTGTGCTTTGTCCATTGGACAAGGCAGTCTTCTGATTTAGTGTTCAATCAAACTGACGCAGGTGGAACTGGCTCTCTGTGTGTCTGACCATCTCTCGCAGCGCTGCAAAGCCTGACAAAGCCTGTGGATGACAATAGGAAGAGGATACTTGATGCAATACATTGATGAGAATTACTAAGGAAACTATTCACTAGTGTTTACTACTATTGAGCAGACGCTTTTATCCAAAGCGACTTACAGTGAATTCAGATCACACACATCCGTCTTAAGAGTCATGCAATATTACCTGTGTGAGTATAAAGAGGCCAAGGATGATGTGAACCCCTCTTTCCAGAGGCAGAATAATAATGGACTCATTGAAAAGCTGGAAGAGGATCAATGGAAACTGCAGCAAGATGCTCAGGAGCCAGAAACCTGCAAGCTCCGGTACCTTTAGACGGTAGAGACAAAATACAAACTCAACCCCTGCTCAGTAGTCTATAGACAACTATATTAGGACAACCAAATGACAATTCACAATGTCAGCCTATTTGTGTGATTGTGTAGGTTACCTTTTCTTGTAGATTCCCGGCATAGCCTAGATAGAGTCGTATGGCCTCTATCACAGTCATCACAACGAGCACAGTGACGAGGATGAACTTGTAGTAGTCTGGAAGGGCAGGATACTGGACACAAAATGTCATCACGTCACAACAACAATAAGGCATCTATTGCGAACAGGATGCTCAACGCAATTCTCTTTACGTGACCCGCTTCATGTCGGATCGGAACACAGGTGTGTGTGTTTTACCTTGAGGTGCAGCATCACCACTTCACTGATCCACCACAGGGGGAAGAACCACATGTTGAAGTACAGAGACATCTGGAGCGGCAGACTGGACACCACTTCTCTGCCTTAGGGAAAAGCAATCGAGACCCAAACAAATGTCAAATGAACGATGAAAGTGCTCCACCATTGAACCCCGAATACAGGGGAGCTACTTTAGTGGGCGACGCGACGTTATTTAAGGTCGGAAGTGAACGTGGACGTTAGTTCCCGACAACAACAACAAGATTCACTCACTGTGCTCCAAACCCTTGGATCCATAGTCTCCGGCGGTCAGCTCGGCCCTGCTCGGATCACTAAACACGCTTCGCGAAAAATCTTCTAAACGTTTTCTGAGGGGATGCGGTAAATCCATCTAGCACATCTAGCGTCCAGTCTCTAGGTGACGACGTAAATCTCGCGTTATTCGTCGAGATCTCGCGTGTTGATGTGTTTTGTCGTCTCTGGCGTCACATTCTGTTTCATGTGTGGAGTCCCTAGTGGAGTAAAGAGTGTATTAAGTTCTCTGTTTGTCTCGATT
>OMKN01081172.1:2980-28098 GCA_900302345.1 Melanonus zugmayeri
CCCCCCCCCCCCCACACACACACACACACACCCTCAGATAATTGAGTAGTCACACATAATTGTTTTCAAATTTAGCAAAATACAAAAAGCACAATGGTTGTGCCCAACACACAGACCAAAACAGACGTTCTGGCCTGGCATGGAAAGAGAACCTAGCATTGTTGTCGGAGAAGCCAGTATTTCGACAGCATGTTTCCTTAATCTCTGATGACCTATCGTGGTCATTTCATGATTTAGCACAGTACATTTTTGTACATATAGCACCTTTCAGTGTAAGGCTGGCTTTTGTAGCCGTACCAGACTGGGCCGCTTTGGATGACACGCTTTGGTCCATGGTCATTGACTGATCTGGGCCTGATAAGCGATTTATCCCACCGCTCCACCGCTCCACAGCATACCCTCACCCACATCCTGCCGTCCCTAAGATGAATTTTGTTCACTACTGACCAAATGGACCCTAAAGCTGTTAACTAAACAGCAAGACACACTCAAGACATTTGTACTACCTGATGAGTTTAACCAGACACCATTTGGGACAGGATAATCTCCCAGGCCCCTCTTCCATGCATTCCTGAGATGCACACTCTTCCGCATACAATTATACATACACATACAAAGTCTGAAAAACAATAAGAAAGGGACATGTATAGAATGGCAAGTGTTTCATGGGGTCGTATTCAAGAAACAGTAATCTTTCTATATTGTCTATGCAGGCCCCTTTCTCTCTCTGTCATTGACCTACATCCCCCAGCTATAGTGGGGTCATAAAACAGTCCTGTGACTATCCTAAGGAAAACATGTGAAGAGCCCCTCACACACACACTCTTTCTCCCTCTCACTGTATCTCCCTCTACTCTGTTCAATGAATGCATGCTTTATAAGTGTATTCAGCAATCACATATTGTGGTAATGTAATCAACTGATTGAATGCATGTTTGTTTGAGTAGAAGTGATTTTTATTGTGTTCATCCATGTGGTCACACATCTTTGGTTGACTCATATACTTTGTATCTGCCCTTTTTTCTCATTTACTTTGATTTAACTTTCTTACTTTAGTCAATATTGTACATGTGTGTTGTTATAATGCCTGTTTTATATCAGTTCAAGTTCTTAATCAAATAAACTCTTTTCCTGATATCTGATATAGTTTAATGAGATGTCAATTCTTTATTATCTGGGGAAATCCGCAGAAGGAGAATAGGTGTTGGGTAACGGTATGTCCAGCTAGTAATAAACTAGTTAAAGGCGGCAGTAGGCCCAATCAGATGAAAACCAAACCCGTAGGGAGGGTTTGAATACATATTCGAATACTGGTGTAAATACACCTAAGAAGTTGTAGTTGTTTTTGCTCAAACTGCCAACAGCTCTAGTTTGGGGAGATAATATCTCAGATCCTTTTAGGGGTGTTTACACCAGTATTTGAATGACTTGAAGCCCTTTCTGGACATAATCCTTTATATAATAATCATTTTACATATTTGTATATGTCATTTTATAGGAGGAAGAGGGCAAACAGGAGCATGGGGACACCAGTGCCAACAGCGGTCCAAGTACCAGCTTGGCAGCCCCTGAAGCATCAACACCACAACAAAATAAGAGAAGAGCGGACCAAGATGGAAATTTATAGTAGCATACTTAGCTGTGTGTAGCAGCCAACAGTAGTAGATCCCACTGATACCTTTGGCAAATAGGTTGCTGGAAGTCTGAAGGGCATGGAGTTTCGGAACAGGGAGCTCTGCAAAGCTGAGATTCAGCAGGTTATGTTGAAACACCTTTTTTAATGACTTGGGTAATGAGTTAAATGTAAAGTTGACTGAGTAGAGCAGCAAGCTTGTCCTTCTGAAACATGAATAGGTTTCATCTTTTTTCATTAGTTATTTATTGAACACTTTGTATTCTAATTTATTTATTAGTTAATTATTTTAAAACAATTCTGGATTATGTTTTATGCATTTTCCCCCCCAGAGTGAAACAGGTGTTTACCAGCATCAGTTTATCAGCATAGCAGCAATTTACATTAATACACAAGAATGCAGGAAATGACAAAACAAAACAAAAGTTTGTAGTCGATACTGTTTTTATTCATACTGACGTTTCATATTGACATTATTTAAAAATAAATCTGATGTCATCAGTGGTTTGCTTGCCAGCTGAGAGAGCCCTTATTGTTGAATGGTACATACATTGTAAATGGACTGCATTTATATAACGCTTTTTAGACCTGTGGTCGCTCAAAGCGCTTTACAATATTGCCTCACATTCCTCCATTCATACACACATTCATACACAGACAGCGGTGTCAGCCATACAAAGCGACAGCCAGCTCGCCGGCAGCAGTTAGGGTTAGGTGTCGTGCTCAGGAACACCTCGACACTCAGCTAGGCGGAGCCGGGGATCGAACCAGCAACCTTCCGGTTGCCAGACAACCTGCTCTACCTCTTCTGCCCCCCTGAGAAGAAGATTCTTGAACTCCACCCTGACCTCCTTTGCTGCTGTGGTGTAGTTGTTGCAGGCTGCAGGCCAATCTAACACATAGCATATAATGTGCATGCCACTCCCCAGGGATCACTTCTCCACTGACAACATCCTCCCTGTCCATCAGCTCAGGTGGGGTGTAGACCTGACGGGTGCTCCTCTGGCTCTGGTGGTAGTTGTGTAGTGCCACAGCAGCAAGAACCAGATCCCTGACTTTCTCTGGCTCCAGGAGGATAACAGTTGGCCATGATGCCATGATGCCAAAGGCATTTTCCACACATCTCCTCACTCTCGAAAGCCTGAATAAAACATAAAATCATGTAAAGCATCACAATTATCCTGGTCATCAGAGTACAATTTCTAACACAAATACTGCAATAGTCAAGTTAATGTCGGTATACAGTATAACCAACAATCCCTCTGTTATTTTTCCCCCTTCTACTATCAATATTCCCATTCCATTTCTTGATTTAAGGGTTAAAGTGTGCTGCCGTGGCAATAGTCTTATTAGATATTGCATCTATGGACAGATGAGATTTCTAAATGCAAAGTAACACACAATAGTTGTAGAATTTTTAGAGTATTTAATGTATGCACACACCAGTCTCCTCTCTAGTAGAGTGCGCCCCCCATCATAGTGTTAGAGTATTTTAAGCACAGTTTCACACCCTCACAGGGAGGATATGTCATTAATCAAAGAAGCTGATGTATACATTGTTCGGGCAGTAAAACAACTCAAGGGGCAGGTAAGGGTCACAAGGGGGTTAGTACCCCTGCTTATCTTTATGACCAACAGCTACGTGCCAGCCTCCCTGTTCAGCTCACACTATACCATACAAGGAAGTTAAAGATCACAACTATGTCCCATAACAGAGTAGAAGCAAACGTTAAAAATGATAAAACAAAGCTACATAAGGATTTTGCATTACATTGCTTTGGCTCAAAATATTATGCAAAATGAGTTGTTAAAGGTCTCAATCACAATGGCAGAGATGGCCACTTATTCTAAATGCAAAAGACAGATGCATATGATTCCCATGTTGCAAGAAATCTGAGGGTGACAGCCAGTCTCTCTGCAGCACTGATGGGCTCCCTCATCACTGTGTCTGTTTTTGTGATGTGAGATGCTTAGTAGAGCCTAGAATGTACTCTGATCCATGCGGAGCCAGGATCTACATGGGTGAAAAACAAAATAATATTGTAGCAATCCCCTCTGCCACGGTTTATTGTAAGGGTGCACAAATGGTTTGGTTGCCAGAGCAGGTGGTAGCTTGCTGACATATAGCACTCTGTCCTGAGGCCTTGACTACACGTATATGGATATTTTTCAAAACGGATATTTTCACGCTCCGTTTAAAAAGAATCCTTGTCCACACGGCAGGGTTTTTAAGAATACCTCCGTCCAGATGTAAACACATAAACGCATATAAATTGTTCCAACAAGCATGCCGGGCCAGTACGTGGCGATAAGCGATATCTCAAATACCATAGAACAACAGTCTGAGCATGCGTAGTGAGCTGATTTTCCATGACGGCAGTAACTGAAAAGTAAAAGAAGGTGATGCTCTGGACATGCAAAAGTTTTCCTTCCACTCCTCGTCAATAACAACCCCAGTCTCGAAATTGTCCCACCATCTGCTGGTTCGACCGGGTCTGATCAAAAACCGTCGTTTCTGGCGGACTTTAAACCGCGGATGCTGTGGACTAAGTAATATTGGGTGCAGCAGATGACTTTGTGCACCAGTGAAGTGGTGCAGCTGGTGCAGCAATGCTAAGTTAAGTTACAAACTTGCAATTAGTCCAAACAGTGCCAAACACACATACAGAACCCGGTGTATATCCGCCATTGTTTTCTGGCGCATGCGCATTACAAAAAGCAATGGGTATGCGCAAATTGAGCTGTAACGTCATCGTTTATCTAGAACAATACGTTTAACATGGCTACACGGATCCACTGAAATGGATATTTTTATACTTTAACATGTGAAGTATAGTGGACATATAATTGTTGAGAAACAAATGTTCACTAATGCTTTAATATAAGGTTTTGATGAGAATCAAAGCTCTCTTTCTATTCTCCAGGACAGCCATTATGAAACAAAGTAGCCAGCCAGTGCCAGAAAAAAAATAATTGATGTTGCATGAGACTGATTATTTTTTAATTGCTTCGTGTAACTGTCAAGTTGCATGGAAATTATGTTTCATGCAATTCGCAACCTGCAACTAGTTGCGTGAAAGTTTCACAGTGTAAAGTCAGCCTCAGAGTGCTGTCACCCTAAGTGGAACATGGTTATTGTGACTGAGGCATGTCTTAACTTCCCAGACTAACAAACAGTCCACCATTGTTTGGCAACAGTAGGACAGCTGGCGCTAACAGCGTCTTTTAGCTAACAACTTGTGTTGTAGCTTCCAAGCCAGGAATAACATCCCTCCCTTCTGGCTCAAACACAGATCTGGGGAGACCACACTCGGTCGGGACTCCTCTGAAGCAGAACCAAAGGGGGTCCCGTGACACCGTCCATTGTATGAGTGCTCCTGTCTGTCTGTGATGTTTCGGTGCTATGGTGGGTTGCTGGTCCCAGATCTGCTCAACCAATCGCACTTTACGTATCTGTCATTAACCGTCACAGCCGATTAGTCTGAAGGGGGAGAGGGGGTGGAAACCTAATGATGTTTAAATATGTTCGACATCATTTGTTATTACTGCCGTAATCACTCCCATGCATTACAACAGCTTGGATGTATAGGATAGATAACATCTGGTAAAGACGGATAGACCAGAGGGAGAGGGGAGAGAAATATAGAGTCAAACAGAGGGGAGTGATAAAAAAGAGAGAAGCAAGACACTTTGGTACATTAATTAACTTCTTTATGTATTTAGTAAACTTGACATGTTTTTGTGGAAAAGAGCCGAGTCAATTTTCCACAAGTCAAAACCAATGTTCCTATCAGGGTAGGACGTGTAATGGCGAAAAGAAAATTAAATAAACACAACTCTCTCCAAGTGTTGCTAAGGGAAGAAAAGTTCCCCCAGACAGCTTGTGGTTTGATTTAGAAACTCATCTTTTGTCAAGTTAACTCAAAAACTGTCAGGATAGTTCACATTTGGCCATAGAAGCTGAAATAGCCAGGTGACACTGTCAAATAACACAGACATGAGGACGACGAAAGGAAGAGAGAGAGAGAGATAATTCTACCAAATTAAATTCCTCAAATTCTGCAATTTATCCAAAAAGATGTTGATTGCTCTGCAATCAACATCTTTTTGGATAAGGAGGAGGAGAAGAGATGTGATGATATTAATTAATTGAGAATAATAGATACGAGTGGTTCTCAACTGGTGGAGAAGTTGGAGGAGAAGTGTAGCCAGAAGCAAAAATACAAATGTAGCCAAAAACAAAAGTACAAAGAGTGTTACTTTCACAGTAGTCAGCTCAGGAAGCATTAGACACACACACACACACACACACACACACACAGATGAATCTGTTACATGTCAGCCTGTTTCCTTGGCAACCTTTTCTTCTTGCATTTACTATGGTTTGTGAAGGTCAGCACACAATTATAATGCAAACACACGACAACTAACACACACACACACACACACACACACATGCAAACTTGTATGAATTGAATCCTCTGCAAGGAGTTTCAGTTCCAGACTACCTGTTCGACAGAAACCAACCAACACTCCAGATCCAACAAACCACCAGCTTTACATAAAGACATCATGAAGCTGTTTTAAGCAAAACTCTAGCAGTTGTTTCTATGGGATTAGTTGTATTATAATCCTAACACTCATGACGTTTGGACAATCTAAAGTCTACAAAGTTTTGGTTCACCGTCATGGCAGGATATGTGTTTTATATGTCCTGCTAAAGTATTATGTACAGTAGTAATAGTAATAGTAATCAGCATGTCTTCAAATAAATCAATATATACATGTTAGGATATTATTCAAACATATTTATTTGTAAAAGAGAAATGTAACTTTCTGAAAGAGTCCACTATTCTCAATACGCCTTTATCACAGAGGGTATATGGGTGAAAACAGGTGTAGATCATTACGTTAATTATGGTCTGTGGGCATGCCAGTGCCAATATTGATATGAATATAATGGCCAAAAGAAGTCTGGCCCTGGCTTCTGCAATGTAAATTAATTGTTAAGGCCCAAGAAATCTATTCATCACTGTCCTTAGAGGACAGCCTTAAATATGATGGAGTTAAGAATGCTGTTCTTAATGCATATGAGTTTGTGCTTGAGGCAGCATTTTAGAAGTTACAGTAAGACTGCTATGCAGACTTTTGTTGAGTTTGCCAAGGAGAAGGGAACTCTCTTTGATAAATGGTGCACAGATAGCAAGGTTTCTGATTTTGATTCCCTCCGTGAACTTGCTCTTTTGGTTTGCCAGAATGGATGGTGATTTATTTAAACAAACAAAAAGTGTCTACACTGCGACAGACCGCAATGTTAGCTGATGAGTTTCCATTGACACATACGACTGTTTTCAGTGGTAAACATGAAGTGTCCTCAGGCTGTGTGTTTTTTTCGAGGATTCCTGGCCTGAACACTTATGACTTGCAGCATGCAGGACCAAGGAGGCCCGCGCCACACCAAAGAAATGAGCGGAATGCTCCTACTGTCATAGGTTTGGTCATGTGATAGCAGATTGCTTTACCTTGAAACATCAGCATCAGTCAACCCAGAATCCTACACAACCAAAAGGTGTCAGTTTGATTAAGCCCCACATTCCAATGTACTGAGTGTTCCTGACCATTGTTTCAAACCCTTTATCTTCAAGGGTTTAGTTTCGCTGACAGGAGACCCAAAGGAACCCAAAGGAACTCTTGCACTGTTCGTGCAAGAGATCCTACGTGATACGGGTGGTTCTCAATGTTTCATCCTTGCTGATGTCCTGCCCCTGTCTAGTGAATCCTCCTGTGGTTCCAGCGTAGTTTTCCAGGGAATTGAAATGGGTTTTGTGCCAGCACCCCCACTGACCAAATCAGATTGCACTTGCACATGGTGTGCATGTGCAATCTGATTTGGTCAGTGGTTTCTTTAATGTATGTGTGCGCCCAGAATTTCAAATTTAAGGTGTCCACTTCATTATGGGAAACCACTTGGCTGGGGGCAAAGTGAAGCCTATGCTGGAAATTTTAGACACTCCACATGCCGATCCTCAGTCAGATGTCTTGTTTCAGTCTTTTCCTGCGGTCTATTCTGCAAGTGTTACCTGCTCACAGTCGTGTAAGGATGGTGGGGAAATTGACCTGTCTATTTGCACCCATTTTAGCTGAGGAGGGATATGATCCCCTGATATTTTGAAGGGCACCCGAAAGCAGCCTACAATTCAAGAGGTATGTCCTGATTCGATTGTCTCAGATACTTTGTGGCTCCCTGTCACACAGGAGGCCCTTAACACTGCTCAAAAAGCAGACCCGACCCTCACTAAATGTTTCACTGCTACTCTTGACCTAAATTGAAATAAATTGCATTCACTATTATAGACGATGGGATTTTGATGCGTAGATGGTCATCCCATAATACTAGGCAGGCCGAATTGGGGCAAATAGCACTAGAATAAGATTATGACTGGGGTGCTGTTTACCAGATTGTTGTTCCTTCAGTTTATCAGCAGCGGGTTCTGTCTTTGGCACACGACCACCCGTGGACATTTGGGGATTACTAAAACCTACAGCCGGATACTCAAACACTTATTTTGGCCTGGGTTAAAAGGGGATGTAGCTCAGTTCTGCCGTACCCGTAGTACCTGCCAGCTCACAGGGAAGCCCAATCAGGTAATTCCACCTGCCCCTCTCTGTCCAATACCAGTAATTGAGGAACCTTTTGAGCATGTGATGGTGGATTGTGTTGGTCTATCGCCAAAGGCTAAGTGCGGTATCAGTTTATATAGGCTATTCCTCTCCACAAATTCACCGCTCCTGTAGTCATTAAGGCTTTGACCAAGTTTTTCTGTACTTTTGGACTATTCTGTACTTTTCTAGGCTATTTGAAAAAGTGTTAAAGACTTATTAGACATGTAGTGTCCATCCTGAAACACAGGGTGCGCTGGAACGCTGGCATCAGACCTTAACGTCTATGCTTAGAAAATACTGCCTTGACACTGGGAGAGTTTGGAATGAGGGAGTTCCTGTGGTCTTATTTGCAGCACGAGAAGTGGTGCAAGAATTGCTATGTTTCAGCCTGGCTGAACTTGTTTTTGGTCACACTCTCCGAGGTCCCCTGAAGGTTCTTAAAGAACAGTTTATGTCTACTGTCCCAAATGCACCGTCTAATGTATTAGTTTATGTCAGTCAGTTCAGAGAGCGCCTTCATCGGGCCTGCTCACTTGCAAAAGCCGCTCTCTCCTCCTCACAACAGTCAAAGAAGCGTCACTATGATGAGTTTGCTCGGTCTTTCCAGCCTGGTGATAGGGTTCTAGTTTTGCTACGGTTTCTCCGGTCCCTATGAAATAGCCAAGAAGTTGAGTGAAACTGTATTCCTGATCGTAAACGCCAGTCCCGTCACATTAACATGCTGAAGCGCTACTAGTCTAGAATCAACCCTCAGGTAGATCAGATGGCAGGGTATCTCTCCAGTTGCACTAGTTGCTACTGTTCCTGACTCTGCTAAGGGTGTTAATTGTAGAGATGAGAACGGCTTAGAGTTGCGCAACACAGTTCAACAGTGTGCTAGATTACCAAACTCCGAAATGTTGACATAGTTGCCCAGTTTCTTGTCCCATTTGCCAGAACAACAACAGGAGGATGTAGAGCACTTAATTCAGGCTTACCCGACTGTTTGGTGACACCCCATCTCGCACATCTGTGTTAGCTGTGTGCTAAGGCTCTTCTTCTGTGTACCTACTGCAGGGTGATGCAAATGGAGTTTGCCATCCTGTCTGCTACTTCTCACAAAAATGTGATAAGCACCAACTGAAGTATTCTACTATTGAGAAAGAGACTCTCTACTTGCTTTGCAGCACTTGCATTCGGTGGCCCATTTTCTCTTGTTTTTGTTGAGCTAGGGAGCTAGGCTTACCTATTGTTTTTCTGTTGAGCTATTAGAGAGATTATTTAGTTTGAAGGTAAGTCCTGTTGTGTTTGTTATGTTGGCCCAGGCTCACCCTGACGTCTTGTAGCTTCCCTGACCAACCTCATGCTTATTGTTATCTATTCCAATAAATCCGATGTTTAATTTTGAAACCCAGTGTCTGTCCTATTTGAGTCAGCTTTATGCTGCCCCTCTATCCCCTAGACTAGGGGGTTGATACATAATAAAAAGAGTAATACATTAGTTTAGTTGAATCTATTACTTTTAATAGTAATTATGTACTGATAGATAACAACATATCACCAAGTGAGCCTGTTATGTTACTGTGTCATCATATGTCCCTCTGTTAATGATTGGCCTAAGAGCTGTGAAAATGAAGAGCTGTGAAACTTAACCTCGACATAAGTGTCTAAGAGAGATCAAATATTGGCAACCATGACTATAACAGAAAAAGGTTGGGATCATTTGTTGGTTGCTTTGGGGCTCTCCGTCTCCAAAACAGCCCTAGGTTTCCTTCTACTCTTTAGCTCTGATTTGTGTATTTTTACTTCATATTACCAAACCTCATCAATGACCTTAATGTTTTCCTCTTTGTACTGCATCCATTAACTCCTACGAGTTTGAACTTACAGATTGATTTCAGCACACAACTTCTGTAGTAAAACTTTTCATAGCTATAGCCAAGCATTGGAATAAACAAAGTATATGCAAATATGGAACAGGACAAAAAAACAACCAAACACAATTATAATAAGTCTAATAAGTCACAGAAGGTGAGAGAATGGAGTATATATGAGTACTATGCAACACTAAAATGAAGCAAAACAAATTATATCTATCAGAAGCATATTCTTTTCATTTTTTCATTATCAGACATCCCATCAGAGTTGTGTTTGTTTGTCATTATCCATTTTTGTTGGCCTACACAATACCTGGCAGCACATGCAACTGAATTAATATATTGTCAAAACATGCTAATGTGCAGCGATCTGCCAAACCAGAAAGCCGGGAGATGGACGGAGGGGGACAGAAAACAAGAGAGTACGTAATGTGGAGAAAAGATTTATAAGGAGTGGTGGACACAATGGTGTTGCATGCAACTTCATTATAAAATACATTAAGACATTGAGACAAATGTAGATGGATAGTGTGTCTGTGTGTCTCTGTGTGAACGCTCTTCTTCCTTGCCCGGCTCTCCAACGTGTGACTAATACTTAGCCGTGACATTCTGGAAAATACAACGTCCGCTATCCATGATGCAGTTGTTCATCATCCATCCATCTATCTATGCATCCTTCCATGATAATCTCTTAAAGTCATGGTTCTGTGGTCCTGTGTGTGTGTGTGTGTGTGTGGGGGGGGTGGATGGAAGGGGGTGGAGGCGTACATTTTTGTTAGAGCATCACAATGTATGCAACAAGCAAAGGTGAAGGTGAGGCAGTGGAAAAAACAAGAAAGAAAGAGATTGAGACAGAGAGAGGGGGGAGCAGCATAATGAAATAGTTGCCCTGATAAATGTTCAAAACCAACGGATAGAGATATAGAGGCAAGGGGACTGCAGGAGTGTGAGATATAGAATATATATTTCTATATCTAACACTAGTGAGAGATGGAGAAAGAGAGAACAATATTAGCTTGTGTGGGGACTTGATGGAAATGATGGACACCCACGGAAAGGAGAGAGGAAGGGAGGAAGAAAATAGCTCACTATTCCAGTCACTATACTTTAAACATAGAGCAACAGTGCCCTCTTGTGTCTAGTGATTGGATGCTGCATTTAGAAACATGTCACACAAAGACAAAATCTGATTTTCTGAAAAAAGAATTGCACAGCTGCTCTTGGGATAAAGTATTTAGGGAAATTTGAGGAAGTTCTTTGCTTTGAGAGCTTAGCCCAAATATAACTTTACTAAATACTCTGACTAGTGATTATAACCATATCTACACTCACACACTGGTGAATATTATGCTGGATATTTTAATTGTATTACAGTAATTCGAGGAAGAATTAGGGTCATCCATCAACACTGCTACCCTTCCAACATGACGCATCCTTTTCAATTTGCTGCGGTTAAAACAAAGCAGTTCTAGTAGTGAATTTACAATCAATCATGATGAGAGTATAGCAATCACGACTGCACTTACTATTTAATTACTTTATTCAGCAGTCAGTGATTCAACCAGTGTCAAGATAGCATTGACAGTATATGGGTGATTCTACCATGACTCAGCGTTCTGTGTTCCCCTTCTGGCGTGGGCGTGTCTAGCCCTCCTCCTCCCCTGGGCCCTGGCTCATCTACACACCTGCATCCCATTGCCATCAACACACCTGCCATCCATCTACTCATCAACCCTGCTGTATATCAACCCCAGTTCTTCGTCCACTCATCGCTGGATCGTTTCCTAAGCGCCGTTGGTAACTCATGACTCCGATAGGTCTATTGATGCGCAGCGTATTTGTTTCCTTGTGCGAGTTATCTGTTTTCCCCGTGCCTACTCCTAACTTGTGTTCCCCTCTGCCCAGGATCATCGCTCCCTCTACCTGCCCACCACCTCTCAGCCACACTATGCTTCTTCATCCACTCCCCTTGGATTCTCTCCAACCCCCTTACAATAAACAGGCCCTTTCACGGGTTACAACCTTCCTCTGTATCCACCTCTGGTTCTGCTCTTAGGTCCTGTCTTGCTCACACCTGACATTTGGAGATTTCAGTGGGGTGTGTAAAACTTTCAAACACCATTTTTATGGTGTACATATTAGGACATCGTCAGACCTCAGCATCAGAATTCGTACTTCAGGCAATACGGCGTCAGGTCACGGGGGGAAAAGTATGTCAGGTCTCAGTTGTGGTAAAATATGGAATCGTCAGGCTGCGGAATAGGGGGGGTCTCGAGACCCCTTGATTGACACTTGAGGCCCCCTGAAAGCCTCAACTGCAAAAGACATATTCACAAATATGAATAGGCTACAGAAAAATATTGTTGTGGTGTTTTCTCTTATATTGCCATTGAATACATGGTTTACAGAGACTTTAATTTCAGTCTGAATTTAGAAATGATGGCTACCAGTTGGCATGTAAAATGAATGGGATAATCCAGAACAGTTTTTATTATGCAATATTGATCAGTGGCTCTAAGTGTTGGAATCGACATCTCTTTCTGCCAGAGACCAGGGTTTAGATCCATGTGGGATGACTGATGTTTCAATGAAGCCTATATGGGCCTAGGCTGCGTTTCCCGATACCGGCATACCTTGAGTTTTCGCGATGTCCGTCACCGATTGGCTACGCGGACGCGCACACAAAACGTTTCCTGCCGCGTAGCCAATCGGTGACGGACATCGCGAAAACTCAAGGTATGCCGGTATCGGGAAACGCAGCCCTACTCATTTCATTGGTTAATATAGATCATGCAAACACTGCAGTAAGGTAGCATGACAGAATTGCGAGGTCCTCTGCCGGATTGCAGAGATCACCAAGTCACTACCAGGCAGAACATGTCAACTGTCATATATCCAATATGCATTTTTTTTAATGCACAACACAGGTGAAATGCACAGCAACCAAATTGCCATTTATTTCAACATGTTCAAAAAGCAATGATCAGACCTCGATTCCTGCAATTCCCTAGTGACAGTTGCACTTCTTTTGAAGAGTTGAGTCAAAGTGTGAGATAGACATCAAACGAGTTGCACAAGAGTTTCTGCTTTTCCACTCTCTTCCTCTCTTTCTCACCGCTGCATTGTGCGACTGCTGCAAGTGCTTGTCAGTGCTTATCTTTGAGCGATAGAACTTTGAGTCAAACTTCAGGACAGGATTCCATATGTTTGGACTCTACAGCATCTACAGAAATGGAGCTGTGCTGTGGATGTGAAACGCTCTACTGTTAACCACCTGTCCTGGTTTGCGTATGAAATTCTCAAAGCAGAAGCAATGTGGCTCGATGGAGCACTTCGAAGTTGTAAAAAGTATACCACACACACACACACACCATTTTATGTAAGTGCACAGCTGCTCACCAAGAAGGAGCACAGTATCTGGGGAAATGCCATCTTATTAAAAGCATAGCTTTTTCCCAAACTTTATTTCATCACTTATACCTTCTCTTTCATAACTGGCATACATACAACCTATATATATATTGGATGGGAGACCAGTTGGTGCTGGAAGAGGGCCAGTAGGTCTGCCCATCCCTCTGGCCTATGTAATATCCCCAATGCCCCAGGGCAGAGAAGGGGAGACTGTCCTGTTGAAGAGCACCATCTTTCGGATGAGACGTCAAATCGAGGTCCTGACTCCCTGTGGTCACTCGTCGCAAGAGTAGGCATGCCAACCCCGGGGACTTACTTGACTTAAGCCCTTTGCTCCTCTTGGGAGCATAGGCCATCGATGAAAGTCGATGCGGTGGTTGCGCTCTACCTGCACAATGCACAATTGAGATCTACCTTCAGAACTGTAAAGGAGGAAATAAAATGATTGTAAACGAGAACAACTCCATTGTTCACTAGAAGAGTTCTACAAGGTTGAAGCACACCTGCATATGAGTTGATACAGCAAACAAAAGAACATGTTATGTTCAGCTTGTGCTGTGAGACTCTAATGCTCAATTCAAAACATGTAGAAAGTTAGCAGATGAAAGAAAGTGAAAGAAGAAAGGATGATAGTCTCTTGGAAGAATAATGCATGCCATTGCTTCTCTGTGATGAAGATAACTCAAACAATAGATATGTTTCAACAATGGATATGATAGGTATTGGTTACAATGGTCTTGGACTTGGACTTACAAACATTTCTACAATACTCTGGTGGCCACAAGGGGTATGTGTGTTACACTATATTAACCACACGGTGGTGGTAGAGTATTGTGTGTGTGTGTGTGTGTGTGTGTGTGTGTGCGTGCACACACTGAATATAATCACTAAGAGCTTGACGTGAGCATTGTTGAAATGGTAAGATGGAGAGGGATGAATAAATAAACGGTATTAGATTTTTTGTGTGTGTGTGTGTGTGTGTGTGTGTGTGTGTGGTCGCCTGTATTGTTCTGTATGCACGTGTCAAGCGAGAGAAAATGAGCAAGAAAATCAAGGGGCCGATGTGTATAGGTATGTGTGTTTGTGGTCAATACTCTCTCTACGTACTCTCTCTCTCTCTCTCTCTCTCTCTCTCTCTCTCGCTCTCTCTCTGCTACAGTTAATCTCATATGATGATGACTCATCTCTATAGATGATGCATCTCCAACTGGGCCAAGACCACTTACATCCTGCCAAGTAGCCCTGACCCAGCCCTATTACCCACTACCTCCATGGTCCCACATTGCTGTTGTAGCTGTGTGTGTGTGTGTGTGTGTGTGTGTGTGTCTATGGAACAAAAGAAAGGAAAAAAAACATTTCCGTCATGTACTGGGTCAGCTGGACATCCAGACATGGCAGGTGTGTACATACATACAGCTATAATAGAATTTAAATCAGTAAAAGTGTGCGGTACAGTACACATGTTTTACGCAGTTGTGTGTGCCTGTGTGTGAACATCTGTTCTGAACATTTTGTTCTGAACCTTAACGCCAACGTTGTCCCCTATTGTTTCAACAGCGTCTGGCAGCTGTGCCTATGCCACCAATATATCTTTAATTCCTTGTTGAATTGAATGGCCTTCACAAAACTTTGGATTCACTTATCAGTACAAGCCATGTCTTTCTATAGCTGTTAGTACATGGTATATATGTATTATTGTGCATAATGCCTATGTATGTGCATGTATTGACACATACTGTTACTTGTAATCCCCTGCATCAGTAGAGCAGGACAAACACATTATGGGGCACAATGTGAATTACTTAATGAAGGAATGTCTTGAGACAGGCTGAGTCTATGGCTATGTTTCTCCCCATTCTAAAACACAGGACGTGCAGCAGGAATAATTAACATAGACACCCACTCCATCCGTTGATATATTTTATGTGACCTTTAATGGATTTTCGTGGACGCATAGCATATATAATTAAAAACATGATTCACTTCACAATGTGAACAGTATTCCAACAATATCACAAACATAATAACCTGTAGACTGGAACCATATGGCCATGGGTGTGCCCGTATTCTTTACAATCATATGACTCATCCAGTGACCCTCAAAATACTATATCACACTAGAGGGAATACCGACACCCCCAGCCTGATGCTGATGGGTGTAATAAACCTGCCAGACACACCACAGTATGTTTCCACATTGCGTTGTGGTTTCTCACAAGGCATCCTTAAAATATCCACAGATTCCTAATATGGGGAGTGATGGCAGGCGGCCACGGCGTATGTGCCGATCACCCTCTGGATTTCCTTAAGGTAAATTAGTCCAAACTTCTTGCAGCTGTCGCAGCATTTCATTCTTAACACTGTGTGTGTGTGTTGTAACAGGTTCCTTTGGACACAGATATGCAGAGCAGTCTGTTATGATACTGTGTGCAGTCCTTCCATTACAACTCATCACCATCAAGCCGTCGTGACCCTGCTGTAACAGATAGCACCAGATGTGTCACACATGCACATGCACACACACACCCTCTCTCACGCACACTCTTTCTCTCTCTTGCATGCACACACACACACGCTCTCTCTCTCGCACACACTCTCGCTCGCACATACACACACACAGTGTGTGATGTGCTCGCCACAGAACTGGGTCCCTTCACGTTGAAAAGTGTGACAGCATTTTTATAATGAAGTGAGTGAGTGGATTAGAGTGGACGATGAGGGACACTTCCTGGTATGACATGACAAACTCCCTGGCGGTGCAGTCCGGATGGATGTCATGCACTATTGGTTAGATTGATGTACAGCCCAAGTAAGCCACAGGCAGGCACACCACATAATAATAATAACAGTGACATTAATGGAGACACACATTAGCAAAGTTTGGAAACTGGGAAGAAAAAAATGAACTCGACTACTAGATACAGGATTGAAATGTATACAATTAAAGAGATAGGTGGGGGAGTGGAATCAGTCAAATACTGATGAATGTGTACAAAGTGTTGTGTTGTTCTGTTTGTACTCTTATCACACACACAGATTTTAATGAACCCATAATGTGCTAAAATGTTTTATACTGTTCACAGTGGAATTGATTTGAGTGTGCCATAAAAAAGAAACCTATTGAGTAAGATGTTTCAGAACTTTTATTGCAGACATTAAAGTGACAATGTGTCACAAGATTTGCTCCTCTATTGGTTGCTAGCATTTACTCAGCGGAATTTAAAAACAACGACAATAATGCAATGGCTTTTTGTCTTAACACGCCCCCCCCCGCTTGCTGCGTTTGCCAGCACTCACTCAATAACAACCAGCAGCCAAAGCCAACACGATAGTCGTGTCAAAACGCAGATGTGACAATTCTTAATTTCTCTCCACCCCTCAAATTCACCAATATTAGTTTTTCTCGATTGCTAAGACACGCTTAATGAACCTGGGATCCACTTGACCTTCATCATCACCTACTTGGCACAGCAGAAGTCTTCTCTTGCAAAAGTGTTAATACCTTTTCATATGTTTCACACATTGTTCACATCTTTTCAACAGTTAACACAGATCTCATAGAAATACCCAAATTGGATCTCTATTGGATCAAAAGGAAAACATTTATTCACAGCTGATAGAAATTACTTGCATAATTATGAATCTCTAATGCACCTGTGTGAAACTCCTTTGCACAACTCTTCAGCAGTCATTATCCATCTATAAAAGATGCCATCTCTTTGTTGCTATTTGCAAGCATGGATCAAAGAGGCCAAAGGCACGTAAGGAGAGTAAGAGGCCATGGCAGAGGGGACTGAAGAGGAGGAGTTTGCATGCGTGGTTTCAAATGAAATTCAGGCAACAATTATTGACCATGTCATCAATCATGGCTTGCCCTTTAGAGAGGCTGGACAAAGGGTCCAGCCCATTCTGAGTCGGAGCACTGTGGCATCTACTGTCAGACTTTTTTGGAATAGGTAAGTCACGAGGATACTGTATACCACAGTGTATTCCAGTGTCTACAGTAATGCAGTTGCGTCATAATGTCAATTTTGACATGCTTTTTGCATTTACTTTATATAATCCACAGACCACCACACACTGGTGGTAGATGAAACACCTTTAGTGCTGAACAGGAGGCTGCCATTGTAGATATGGTCATGGCAAACAATGTGACCAGGCTGCGTGAAATCCAGGCAGCAGTAATTGCAGGTCAGGATGTGCAGGTGAGGATTTGTTATTGTAATGCCTTGTCATACCATACAGTTACATGCAACTGGCTGCTTCCTGAATTAGCTTTTTTCTTAGATGATAATAGATCTTGAAGCGGAAGGGGCACATCACATATTTATTTATGTGGATGAAGCCGACTTCACCCTCTCTAAAGTGAGGAGACTCAGGAGGAACGTTATTGGGCAGAGGGCCACTGTTACAGTGCCAGGTCAGAGGGGCGCCAATATCACCATGTGTGCTGCCATCTCCAATAATGGTGTCCTTTGCCATATACCAACTATCACCTCATACAATACAGAATGCCTCATTACATTTCTTGATGCACTGAATGAAAGATTGGTTCCACCCGAAGAGAGGGCTGTTGAGGCCTGGCATGACTCTGTATGTAATTGTAGCTGTACCAGGCTACGCTGCTTTGGATTACACACTTTGGTCCAGGGTCATTGACTGATCTGGGCCTGATAAGTGATTTATCTCCAACATCATACCAAGTCATCTTTTGACTCAGAATAATGTCTGATATAGTTTAATGATTGAGATGGCAATTCTTTATTATCTTGGGGAAATCTGGAGAAGGAGAATAGGCGTTGACTAATGTCCAGCCAATAATTGATTAGCAAAGGAGGCGTCTAATCATAGGTCCAATCAGATGAAGACTCAAAGGGAAAAACTCACACCAAATACTGAAATTACGATGACGTAAAATACTAGTTAGTTTCTTTCCAAGACCTCACTCATTCGAGATTGTCTTTTTCAAGAGGATTGAGATTCCAAGAGACCATAAGAGTAAAGGCACACAAATCTACTTTCACTTAAAATCGAGTTCAGCTTAAGTTATTGGTTTACAGAATGAGTATATTTTAGAACGCGCGCTAAGAGTGAATCAACTTATCGACTAAGACGTCTGCTGACAAAGTTTGTTAAAGTTCACAAAGTTTGTTAAAGTTCAGAAAATCCTACCTTCAAGTCAATGTTTGCTCCACAGGGAGCATCCACCTCCATCTCCCCAAGAATAGACCAGCTATGTACCACCAGGGTCAACCCACTGAGATATGATGCTGAAGCGCAGTAAAATAAAAATAAGTAATTGTTTCACATAACCTTGCAAGGAGATTTTTCCCTCTGTGCATTGAAAACATCCAATATTTTGTTTTTATTTACAGTATTCAGCATTTCTGAGTTTGAAAAATAATGAAGAAAAAATTAAAATGTGTACAAATGAGTATTTGTAATTTAGGGTGAAATTCTTTATTGGTTTTTTGATGAAGAAAGAATGTAGTACAAAAGTTGTACCATAATGAATGTCCAATATTTGTGGTCTAGGTGCTTACTGTAGCTCTTACATGTAAAGACTTTGAAAATACAATATAGCAGATTAAATTACATGTATGGGATTGTTGCTATTTGTAGCTATCAGCATGTACTACCTATCTAGATCATTTTACTTAAAAAAGTAAATCTTACACATTGTCACTTTAAGTGGATACATTTTGTATGTACGTGATTAGTACATATATTAATCCAATGATTATTAGATATGGATCACATATGCTATACTTTAATAATAAACCCCACATTCCATCTCATAGAGTTGAAGCACTCTGCCTGCCTACACAGTAAACACACTTTATATTGTTCTAAACTGAGGAACATACACCATTGATGCTCAGAGCTGCTCATCAAGCCAGCTGGTTTTATTTGATTTACAGAACTGTCAACAAAGCAACAGGCAGGCCTGGTGACTCTTAATGTATTTTTAGACAACAATGTAAATACAGTATATGCCACAGCCAAGTGCTTTTCTGATACTAAGACCAGAAATAGTTGGGAGTAGAAGAAAAGTATGGAAGTGTCCATGTCCTCACCTGATTGTCCCTACTACAGAAATATCAATATATGACGCAGGGAATATGAATCAACAACAAATATTTGTATGTGTAAATATCATAATTTGGCAGACTCATTCATTTCAGTAGGTCGTATTTTCTGGCATAATTTATGGACCATTTATGGACCATTTTTGGTCCACATTATAAGAACTCAGGATTCTGAACCAGGTGCGGTAAAGTGTTGCAGTTACAATAAAACAGATGTTTACTTAAAAGTCAAGGTGAGAGCAGCAGGTGAATCCAATGTGGAGCTGTAGCTGACATGGCTACTGACACAGCCGCTAACAGGCGGAACAGACAGGTGGTTACCAATTAACACAGGTGACATTCTGTTCTTCAGACTAGAGTAAGAGTAGACAGACGTCTGGAGAAGAAAAAACAAACCAATAATGGTGGTCGGGGCAAACAGACCATTTAAAATACATCAACAGTAATAACAGAAGTCATGCTTACTTAGGTACACGTCAATTGCTAAGGAGGAATAATGGGATGCAGTTTGTTTACATAATTCTCAGAGAAAATAAGGACAAAACATTTGTGGGCCGTGAAGAATAACCATAAAAAAAAATATTGAACTGCATCAACAACTGTGGGCAAACGAGAACTCATTTGCACTGTAGAGCTCGGCTTATCTCTTAGATCTAGCTAACTTTATTCAGCACCTCATCACTACCTCCACATCATTCAGTCTGTTAGTTATTCCTGTGGATCTTGGATGGATAGATATAACACTTTGACACACATGGATTAACACTGTTACCGCACCCATAAATTCCTACATTTGTTGGTCCAATCTCTACTTCAAAAATGTGTGGTGTATGCCATAGAGGGAGAAATTAAAGCAACAAACTGCTGGCCCTTCGCTGAACATTACACTGTGTGTCATCTCATTAAAAGGATATGCTGTTAGGGTACGGTGACCAGATGTCCCGGTTTGTCTGGGATCGTCCCGGTTTCAAGCTGGGTGTCCTGAGTCCCAACAAATATCTGTAAAACACTAAAATGTCCCGGATTTTAACATTCACTACCAAATTGTCCCGGTTTCACCACAATTAAAATAGTAATAATAATATTATACTTGTTTGTTCTCATAGACATTCATCATGTTCTGTCCCACTCGTTATTACCTAACCCAATCAAAAAACAAAGAATGGACCACGCACCTGAATTTGACACCGATTTGTCTATATGTGTGTCAATCAATCAATGTGTCGTTGTCAAGGCTGTTGCTCGCCTATGATGCTTGTGCCTCTGTCTGACACAATCTGTCAGAACGCTAACGGTTAGCTGTCATGCCAAAGAGAAAGTCAGTCTTTTCTAACATACTCTTTTCTTTGTGAAGTAGCCAGCAACTTGCGAACACTGCAAGAGTACATTTTCATCATATTAAGACGGCCAAACATAAGCGGTGGCTACATGCGGGAAGTAGCACCGTTGTGACCTACTTCAGCAGGGCAAATGCCATTTACAGTGACCTGAAACGGCTCAGGAGGGGACCTACCATCTGGTGAATCACAACCAGAGCTTGTCTAATTAGAAAATTCTAATAATTGTCCTGTCCCCCATCCTGATGAAAATGCCTATGGTGCACGCATACATGTGCATGTGCATGAATGTGCGGAACCCTTCTATTGTGTTAGGGTCAAATTTGACACGTTTTCAAGTTAGGATATGTAGTAAATACCATCTAGTTGTTTTATTGGAACAAGGCTTCATGATATCCTCAAACAGCTATATAAACACAACAAAAGTAATTGTCACCATTTTAATCAATTCTGAAGGTCTCTAAAAATAAAAGTTACATCTGTGGTGTGATGAGTCAAATATGACCCGGCAGAGAATATTGGCTGTTGATAGTATGGCATGCATCTTTGAAAAGTTGTGAAAAGTCTGTGGATCAAATTTGGCTCAAACAAGATTAATCTTTGACTTCAGACACCCCACCCCTCCCTTTCCTCCCTGGGAACAATTATTTTCTCGCAGTATGGACTTGTACTCCCAATCCCTCATGTCTTTTCAAGAGTTATCCGCTTCGACAATCGTGAAAGAAGAGTTGCTCGCCGTGTGAATGACAAACTTGTTCCCATTAGGGAGGTTTGGGACAAATGGGTGGAGCGCTTGCCATACATCTACAATCCAGGGCCAGAGGTCACTGTTGATGAACGGCTAGTCCCTTTCTGAGGCCGCTGTCCCTTCAGGCAGTATATCCCAAGCAAACCTGGAAAATACAGAATCAAAATCTTTCTGCACTGCTCGGAACAAAGGACAGGGCCCCTCTCTCGTCAAAATTAGATTTTACTGAGACCACCACAACTGTCATACTGTACCAAGAAAAACCAAAATGTCATCATGATGACCACTCTCCACAAGAGCACTGTTGTGAGCAGTAGGGAGGACAAAAAGCCAGACATTATCCTGGATTATAACAAGAACAAAGGAGGAATCGACACTCTAGACAAGGTCACTGGCACATACACATGCAAAAGGATGACGGCCTGGTGGCCAATGGTTGTCTTTATAATATATTGGATGTCTCAGCATACAATGCATTTGTAGTGTGGACTGAAATAAATCCCGGATAGAACACTGGAAAACCCAACAAGATCAGGCTCTTTCTGGAGGAGCTGGGGAGGGCTCTGGTGAATCCCCACATTGAACAACAACAACAACAACAACAACAGCGGCTTCCCTGAACTCCTGCCTCTGCCAATTTGGTGAGAGAGCTTCAGGCTACACCCACACCAGCAACCCACAAGGAACCAGTCAGGGGATGCCAGGGGGAACAAGAGAAAGAGGTGCCAAAAATGACAGAAAAACCAGCACCACTTGCCACACATGTGAGAAATATATCTGCAAGGAGCACACTCAAACAATCACATACTGTGATTAATGCATGTGAACACACACACACAGACACACTGTTGTTCATGTTCATGTTCAATTTGCAATCTGCAAGTTTGGTTTAACGAAAAATAAAGGACTTGTTACCTTTTTTCTAACATAGATCTATACGGGTCAATGTTGACCCATAACACCAAAGATGTCACTATGGTTAATAATATAAAGTTCTAAAAAAAACATACGTTTTTGGTACAAAAACCCATAAGTTTGTAGGTTGCCTTTTACATTTAAGATATCTTTATCATGGGAACCTTGTTCATGTATTTTATGTCATTGCACCTGTGTTTTATTTTGCTTTGTCTTCTTCTCATTTGCATGACATCCACTGTACATTAATCCTCATTAGTCTAATCCTCTCGTTCTTCATCTCATATTAGGCCTTCCTGTTTTTCTATTGTTCCACCCTAAGCTGCCGGGCATCAAGATCATAGGTTGTCAAGACAAAAAATACAAAATGTCTCTGTCTCCCACTTTTTTTTCTATATAATTTGCTTGTCTTACCTTCCTTCCTTCATTGGTTCCATCACCCCAGTCTTTCTCTTTGCCCCAGGGCATTGCATTTGTAGTTACAGGTCTTCAACTTAAAAAAAAAACAAAAAAAACATTGAAAACAGGATAATTGTTCCCGACATAGAAAATTGCTTCAGTGTAGAACGAAGAATGTTCTTTAGAAAAGGAATAGACTGAAACGTTTGGTACTCCTGCCAGAATGTCCTTCCTGCTTTAACTGAAGGGAAGTACAAAGAGGACTGCTTTATAAATCCAGACTGTCATCTGAAAAGAGAAGACCAGAAAATTGACAAAATCGATCCATCCAGCTATTTAAATGTCACTAAATATCACAAAAAAGTGATGTGTGACGTATATACATATATTTATAGCGTGTGAGGGACCAAGGAGTTAGGCACAAGGAGTAGCAGGTGGATGCTTTAAAAAGAGGGGATTTTATGACCGACCGTGTTACAAGTGGTTTACAGTTTTTGTGGATTGCTTAAACACTATTCCTGAAACACTAAACGCATTCTCAAAACTGTAAGCACAAACCCCACAACAGTAAAAGTGTTTACCACAACGCTATGTTTCACCAAATTAAAATATATATTTATCAGTGCATAAACAAAGGCACACAATATACTAAGTGTCTGTGTCAAAATGACAGCCCTGAATGCAAGTTAATTTACCTTCACTAGGTAAATAGTGTTGTAGTCAAGATTATGACAAAACAATGATACAACACTGTAAATCGGAGGTGGTCAAGCTGTAAAAAGTGTAAAAAGTAAAGAAAATAACAAACTCAAGACATTTCCTCTATCTTTTTACTGCCCATCCATTCACTCCTATCTGTTGGGCCACAACTCTTCATCAACATCGCACCTGATATTTTCCCTTGCCATGCAACATTGGAGATATCTCCTTGTCTGCCGCTGCCATCTCCTGCAAGCTCACACCCAGCATCCATGGCTTCTAGCAAGGACATCTGGGTATGAGGTTGGCAGTCATACACTTTCCATCTCCATGCTGAAAATAATTCCTCAATTGGATTGAGGAATGGTGGAATTGGATGGGCATCAAATCACTCCCTGATGAGAGCAGATTGGTGAAAGCTGACATCGTCCCAAATTACTACGTACACTGGCAAGTCAGCCCTCACCAACCCCCTCTCATCCTCAGGAATGAGATTGCCATAAAGGACCTTCAAGAAAGTGTTCTCCATGTGCTTTACATTACCATTTTGTGTTAAAACAATCAAAAATGATATAGTGTTTTGAACAAATTAGTTAATGTTGTGGGGTTTGTGCTTACAGTTTTGAGAATGTGTTTAGTGTTTCAGGAATTGTGTTTAAGAGAAAAAAATAAGCAGGTAAGAATCAGTGGGATATCAGGGTTATACCATATTATAATGTACATAACAACTTAACATATTTTGATCTTAACATAGTGAATAATGCTTGATTCAAAGTGTTTGTCATATGCACATTATAACACAGGGTCATTCAACAGTGAAATCCCTTGTGACATGGCAAGCTACAAATACATAGAAGGCGTTTGCAAGAAGATATCAAATTATTAAAAAGAGTCACAAATAAGGGCAAAAATATGGCAAGAATAGCAAAAATATACAAAATAAAAATAAAACTAGCCGCAGTTCCAGAGAATGTAAAAATGGGGAATATAGCATATGTATCCTGGTGGTTATAGACAAATAGATAGAGAGTATGAATGGACAATAAAGACTGACAATATGGTAGAGCTGGGGAGGTGGTGGGTTTTGGTGGTGGGTTTCTGTTGATTATAAGAAGCATTACTATGCCATGACAAAGTAAAAGTAAAAGGTAGACGAAAAAGATTTTCAAAAGACTACTAAAATGATCAACATGGGGGTCGTAGCCCTACAGGAAGTCATGCAATTAGCAGGTGACCTAGGGGTCTGGGACACATGGGAGCAAGCTAAAGACCTGGGGTCTGTTTTGTATAAAAGAGGGCCTTAAGGACATACAAGATTATCAATTTGGTGGCTCTAGTCCATGGGCCAGAGCCCAAAATGTTCATTTG
>OMKN01081175.1:6787-17228 GCA_900302345.1 Melanonus zugmayeri
CGCCTATCAAGACAAACAGCTTCTGGGCGACTGTTATATTTTCCTGTACCGCCACCAGACCCACGCTGGCACTGCAGAACTTCTTCTTGGGCTATAAATCATAAAGGGTCAGCCATATGCGAGGAGAAAATATTTTGCCCTCCCTGCAAGAATCACAATAAAACATGCATAGCTTTCTCTCAATATTTGAAACTGCAAAAAAGTGAGGTGGCAGCAGTTTGTAACTAAAGAGACTCAGTGTGTGTGTGTGTGTGTGTGTGTGTGTGTGTGAGAGAAAGAGAGAGTCTGTTTGTGAAGTGGCAGCAGTTTGTAACTAAAAGGACCCGTGTAACTGTGTGTAGGTGTGTGTGCATGCTTGTGCGTATGCTACCCTGTGCATATGTGCACATGCTGTACATGCATGTATGTGTGTTCATGCATGTACAGCATGTGTATCGTGTGTGTGTGTGTTTAGTTGGCAGGTGTAGCAGTGTGCTTGGGCAGCCATGTGTCTATTTGTATTATTTATGTGCGAGTGCAGAGAGGTTACCGTGAGTACAACGTATCCCGCGGCCAAAACATTTATGCTTACCTCAACAAAGTCACAGAACATGTCGCCAAGTCACTCAAGCCCCACCTCCCCTGCAACCTCCTACAGCGGATATCTCATGTTCAATATAGTATGCTGCGTTCACATCGGATGCACCCCAGGCGAGCGAAAAATGACTCGCAGGACAAAGGACGCGAACGCCGGTCAGTGTGGAAAAAAAGACACAAGCCCCCACCAGCGCAAGATAAAAAAGACACAAGTGATGAAATGCCCACGAAGGCAACAGCAGAACCGCCATCCAATCCCAGCTTCACCAGAATCAGTCATGATGAGCAGCAATGTGAAATATAACTGTGTGTTCTGTCTGTATATATTATATACAATAGGCCTATATTAAGTAGGCCTATACAAAATATATTAATTAAAAAGGTTAATGTCATTGTTGCCATTATTATTATATCCTACCTTATTTCCTAACAATGTAGGCATTTCCTTGCGTAATCCCTCAAATGAAACTACACTACTACGTTCTGTCTGGGGAATAATATCTACTAAACTTGGTAGGCCTAATAGGCTACATCACATGACTTATAGTTCTGATCGTAACTGATAGGCCTATGTGACTTGATGAATACATAGAGACATCTTCCACATGCGAGACACAGCTTGAGATTAAACTAATGTCTGTCAGTCTAATGTCTAAGTTAGCTGTGTAGGCCTATTCTCAAAATGAAAAGCCACAAAATAAATAGAAATAGGCGAAGCTGGATTGGGGGTGTCCTCATGGGGTAGGCCCTCGCGCACGTTTTAGCCCTTAGCGGTTCACATCATGTGAGACCAAAGTTAATTACCACCTTCCCAGTGGGAGGATGGTGCGTTCAAATCAACCCGTCAGAGTGGGAAATATGGAAATTTCTGACAGCCATTAAACCTCTGAGCAAGTGGAAATAAAAACGCATGTCTATCGATCCATCCATCTATCCATCCATCCATTCATCCCATCCATCCATCTTAGATTCATCCATTTATCTTCTCCCATGTGACATGAACGCAGCACAAGACAGCACCAGGCCTGAATGGAAGGAGTTTCATCAGAACAGGGGGATAAATACACCGAACTCCAGCAGCCCTCTCTCACCTCCCTCCACCTTGGCTCTGTATTCCAGCCTGGCTTATTGAATGAATAATGTTCACTCCCAGGAAAACAAACCAGGAAATCAATATCAATTTTAGCTCAATTTCACCATAATACAGTTGTATGCCCCAATGCAGCGACCCCTACCAGGCCTTAGTCAACAATGATCTATGACAATCAGGAAGAAAAGAAGGAAAAGAAAGAGAGTAGAGAGACGGATTGCTCTCTGTTGTCCTGAATCCACGTCTCTGACCTTGGGGCTGCAGGGAATTAAAGAAGAAAGTATGGTGGAGTTTTCTTTACAGTAGGGTTCAGTGTGGGGAAAGCTGACATCCGAGTTTGTTGGGATACGTTGGTGCTTCACACCATAATGACGTCCACACAGACCACTGGTGCTAGTATGTGTCTCTGGTGACAGGAGAAGAGCTCGTAGCAACACAGGCCAGCAATGAAGCCCGTGCAAACCAGAAGGTTGCTGGTTTGATCCCTGGCTCCTTCTAGCTAAGTGTGGAGGTGTCCCTGAGCAAAACACCTAAAGTAACACATGATGAGGTTGGGCGTTGAAATATCGCCAGTAGGGTTGCACATTTCATGCATTTTCCTTAACCGTAATAGTTGGTTAATCATTAACCAAAAAAAATAATTAATACGATTAACGCACGTCTTTTTCTCAGTTTAAGTTGTATTAAAACATTAGGCTACACATTAGCGGCACATTAGTTATGTGACATTCATGTCATGAATCACAATCAAAAATAATAATAAAACAATAAGGCTCAAACAGCCACAATTGTCCGCCTGTCCTTATTCAACAAATGGCGCCGCCAAATAACATGTAAAATGGGGCACAATTACTGCCATGTCTAGACTAACAAGGCAGACCATGCCAAACCCATTTTTTTGTAAAACAAAAAAAGTGCTGTTGTATAAAAGGAAAATAAAAATACTCCGAACCTCTCCACAATACATTTCCGCAGTCAGGCGCAGAAAAATACTCTTAATACTCTCCACAATAATAAACGTAATTCGTAATTGTACTGAAGAAAAGGAACATATCTACGCGGTCAGGAGTTTGTCCAGGAAGGAGAGCACCTGTCATCGCGACACCACCTACTGGCACGCCCTCAAGTGTCGCGATCTGGGAAGCGGTGCGATTCCTCGCATCAAAAACGCCCTGTGGATCATTACCTTAACTGAATGCAAGCATCCAACTATCTCGCCACATCTCTGTCTTTTAACTGAATCCGTTAAATAAACGAAATGAATGAGCCGTTCCTCGTCCGTTCTTCCAATGTGAGCCACAGGAAATGGAAACAGGGCGCCCGACTCAAAACGTTGCATCGCACTGCGTCACTCGCGGCCGGTCAGGACATCCAATAGAAAACAAAGCAATCAAAGTGGACATGGTGTCCGCACCCCGTTTCTATTTCCTGTTGCTTGCGTTCGAAAAGAATGGACGAGGAACGGCTCAAACGGATTCAGTTAAAATGGTAAATAAAGGGACTGCATTTATATAGCGCTTTTCTGACCAGTGGCCACTCAAAGCGCTTTACAATTAGTGCCTCACATTCACACATTCATACACACATTCATACACACATTCATACACACATTCATACACACATTCATACACCGATGGCGGTGCCAGCCATGCAAGGCGACAGCCAGCTCATCGGGAGCAGTTAGGGTTAGGGTGTCTTGCTCAGGGACACCTCAACACTTGGCTAGAAGGAGCCAGGGATCGAACCAGCAACCTTCTGGTTGCCAGGCAACCGCTGTACCTCCTGAGCCACTGTCGCTCCTAAGGACAGAGAACGTCCGATGTGAAGCGATGCGGCGCGATAGACGCTCGCATTCAGGCGGACATCGAGGGGCTATTTTTTTATTCATTTCTCATTTCATATCATAGACTGTATATAAAGATTGGCAGTTAATCGGTTAATACATTTTGAATCGGTTCAATCCTTAACGGCAATTAACCGACTAACCTATAGCCAGCCAACACTTAGCTCACCAAACCATGGAAACATGTATTTAGGTTTAGAAATGAAGAAAGGCGTTGGCGTTTAGATAGATCGTCAAACAAAGCTGTAATCTGATTGACGTACTTCAAGGGGTCAGCATCAAGCGGGTCAAATTCGAAATTGTTTGAACTTTGAGGGCAGCATCAAGAAAAAGAAAATCAGAGCGGCCCGCAGCCTCAGTGCTAGGTTGGGCTTCAACACTCAACTCCATAGGAAAACATTACTAGCACACTGAGCGCTCATGTGTTGACCACCTACACCTAACTGCTCCCGAGGAGCTGGCTGTTTTCTTGCATGGTTGACACTGCCATCGGTGTATGAATGGGTGAATGTGAGGCACTAATTGTAAAGCGCTTTGCGTGGCCACATGGTGAGAAACACACTACACTTATACATAGTACATAGGTAAACTGTCACAGCAACAAATCATTTTGAAAGGGTGGAGCCTTCTTCAAACACAATACGAACACAGTCCAGCAACATTACCCATCATTCCATAGGAGCGGGGGAAGGAATGGTCCGGATGTTATCTCTATATTCCAGGGACCTACCGCAGCTTAATGGATCTCACAACAGTCCTTTAAACACCCGATCTTACACATCGGAAGAAGGAAGGAATTGAGAGGTGGTGATGGAGTATGCTACTGTATTAGATGAGAGATCTGCTCTGGATCAATCCAGATAATGCCTTGGATGGCCTTATCTCAGCAAGACAAGACTCCTTCTCCCCATGTGTCCTTCATATGCAACACTAGCATATTCACACAGACTCGCTCTGACTAGCTGACTATCGCTGTCTCCCTGTCTCTCTTGTTCACCATCTATCTATCTCTCTCTCGTTCACTGTATCTCTATCTCTCTCTCTGACTTTAGCTGCCTCCCTGTCTATCTGTCTCATCCTCTTTCAGATTACCTCTCTCTCTCTCGTTCACCGTCTATCGCTCTCTCTCTTGTTCAGTCTATATCTCTCTCTCTTGTTCACTGTATCTATCTCTCTCGCTCTTTCTCGCCCTGACTTTAGCTGACTCAAGCTATCCTCTTTCAGAATACTTCTCTCTCTCTCCCTCTCTATATATCTATGTATATATATATATGTATATACTATATGTGTGTGTATATATATATATATATATATCCATCTGCCCGTCTATCTCTCCCACTCTCAGAATAGCTATCCCTGTCTATATCCCTGTCTGTCTCTTACATCTTATAACATACGCGAACATAAAACAAAAATGTGCACACATGGATGCACAAATATGCAACCATGCACACAACAAATTAGTATTTGTATATTACATATATGCAAACCCCCACACCACGCATGCACAGACACACAGATACAAACACACACACGCACACACACGTACAGGGGGCCCTGCCAGATATGCGATATTGGATGAACATCGATTAAAATGTACAGTTTATGTACCATTGGAAAAGGTCAGGTTTGGGAACCATTTTGTAGCAGCGGCGGTTGCTCCCTTCCAATGCATTTTAATCATCCCAACGCTGGCCAATCAGTAAGCTACATCATTTTAACCACTCCAATGCTGGCCAATCAATAAGCTATTTCATACAATCCACACTACAACATGTAATTCACCATAGCCACATAGCCAACACATTCCTCATTGCTGTTGGCTGCAGGAAAATGAATGACCAAACGGAGGATGGGAGGGGAGGAGAGAATCACAACCCATTCAATGCAACATGTAGTGTGTTGCTGTAACTCTGCAGCGCCCGATTCTATGAATAGTTTTAAAATAGGATTCTTTATCTGTCAGGAAACAGCGTCAGGTTTTAAAGAAAAAAATGTACAGAAGGAAAAAAAATTATTACATTTTCGGCCACTGGAATAATGCAACGTTTTTCAAGGATACAGCTTTCTTATTTTTCTATTCTCGAGGTGTTGGAAACCTCATAAAGAATGTGGCAACACAGGAAGAATAGATTATTGAATCCATCCGCCACAGGCTCATCCATCCAACTCTGATGCATGGTAAATACATAAAATGAGTGAATTGCTTTCAGATTTTAAGACCTTGACATCAGGATCATGTCTAATGTACTTTGCTTGCACCATCTGCACATACAGTAGTAGGTGACTGCTTTCAACCAGACTGGAACTCATCAAACAAAGTAACTCTACCATCTTAAGTGTTTTATCTCAAACCACAGGGCTGCATGCTGCTCTCAGTCAACCAGCATCAGATGACAACAGCTGTCAACTCTAGGTAGGTCAGTTGGACACCAGTCCAACTGACCTACACAACATTATGAATTCATGTTTCAACCACCTTCTTAGTATGCAGAAAACCCCATTGGAGACCAGCACCTACACCTCGACACACATCCGATTAATTCCCCTCTTGGCCCTGAAGAATCCCTGAGAATATATCACCGCTGAGGGGGTAAACAGCGGTAAATTAGGTAAACACATCTCCACCCATCAACCAGCCGTGACTGACAGGCGTAACGAGAGGGGGGGGGGCATTCAAGTTTTCTGAGGCAGCCTTCCATACGTGATTGCACGTGAGAGGATAGGATTGTACGTTTTGGAAGATCAGGTATCGCATTAATAGGAAGTGAAAGTTCGGTGCGAGGGGAGCAGCTCGACTTGATGCGGCTCGTAGCATCACGGACGCACGGCGAAAACAGATGGCATAACGTGACGAGGTAACATGACAGGGTAGTGTGGATGATATATATGATATGTATATATGTATGGATGGATGATATGTGGCAGCGCATATCTTAAACACACTCTATCTTAGACACAGACACATATATATATATATATATATATATACATACTGTGTATATTTACCGTATATATAAATTGTTTGAATTAATATTTGTATGAATATTACTTGTATAACAATTTGGCTATCGAAAAACATAAATTATGAATCATTCATTTGCTCTCGCGCTTCGCCTTTTTTGTGCGGACATTTCATTTTGGAAAAGAGTAGTTTGTTACATATAAATTATAGACTCTACAGTCACTTTCACAAAAAAAACTAATATTTGTGTCTGCGTATGCTGCTTATCACTCATGGATGGATAATAAGCAGTTATCGCTACGATGTTAAACTAGGAGCTAAGGAGCTAACGTGGCTAATCCCACTTTATTAATCCCTAATCTCTGCCATTACATACAATGAAAAAAGAAAAGGTAAAAAAAGAAAAAAGAAAAAAGAAAAAAAGAGCAATGTAATACAATACACTATTAGACATTATTGTAAAAAATTAAAAATAAATACAAAGTTCACCCCATGTGTTAGTGAATTTTTTAGAATTGCAGGAAATTAGTTTTCCACCCCTGGCAGATTTGGTCCCCCCCAATGTTGACTCCATGGCTACAGCCTTGGCAGAAGCGCTTCATCCCAGAGCTTCCCAGCGCCTTGCCAGCGCGTTTCTGCCAGAAAAAGATGCTATGTGGACATGGGCCCAGAGGTTGTACTTTTCATTTGTCTTATTGATAAAAGGCCAAATCCCTAATTCCCTAATAATTGCTGTGCAGGCTAGACATGTAGGGTAGGCCTATGAAGCCATCAAAGCATATTGGTATGTGTTTTGTTGTAATATTATTAACACATATGGTATACCGTAGACATTTCGCTTACTTTTTTCTCTGTGCCGCCATGGCGATCAGCAAATGTGAGTGCAATGTTTGAATGCAAGTAAAAAAAAAAAAAATGCTTCACAGTGTCAACAACCAGATAAACAATGAATTAATGTAGACCCGGCTTCTAAGCAAGACCAGCCTTTATTTGTCAAATCGTGTAGCCACACCTGGCCAGTAAAAGGGGCTTTTAATTTAAGTTTTACAGTATTCAGTATAGTTTGTTCTGTTTTAGTGTGTACATGTGAGGGGGAGAGAGAGAGAGAGAGACCCAACATCACTCAGTTTATGTGAATTTGCATTTGTTGACAGCGTGATGTGTGTGTATGTATTTGAGCTTCTGTCTGTTCTGTTTTTGTGTGCATGAGTAAGGGAGAAAGAGAATGTGTGTGTGTCTGTGTGTGTGTGTGTGTGTGTGTGTGTGTGTGTGTGTGTGTCCGTGTGTGTGTGTTGTAATACCAGTCGAAATAAACTTTAAAGCAGTAGTAAGTAACCTCTGTGTGTACAGTTTTCCCCAAAACGTGAATTCATGAGTAGGTATTAACTATTTTCCAAAACTAAGCGAGAATCAGTGAGTTTAAATCTAAATCTAAAAGCAAATAATGGATTCATTTTGAGGTCACACAGAGAGAGAAAAATGCAAGATACAACTTTTAAGTTACAAAGAGGGGAAAGCATGGAATCCTAATACAAAATAGAGCAAAATAAATTCCAGCTCAAAATGGAGTATTCATGAGCACCAACTGAATGACCTTTGATGCAAAAGAAAAGTCCAATAAATGATTTAGACTTTATTTAATAAATACCTATAATTAGAATTGTAAAATTACTTTGAAAGAAAAGGGAGCTCATTGACATTCATGTTCACATTTACAGGCAAGCACCAGATGCCTACAATAGTATATTCCTAATTCTTGTTGTGTTGTATTGCAACACTAAATGATAATATACATTTTGCAAGGCATACAATATTAGATTTTAAGTGGTTGGCTCTGTGGTCATTCAAGCGTACAACCTGAAAGAAAGACAGAGAGTACAAACCAAAAGTAGCAAATTGAATGGAAGACCACACAACATAATAACAGGGTTTGCAAACTATACAGTCTATGGTTAGCAAGCAGGGAAAATGGTGTATGTTATACCTAGTACATATCTAAGGGTAGCACATACTTTAAAAGGTTATATCTACAAAAACGTTCCTGGGGCAGCATAGTCTAGTAGTGGTTAGGGTGTTGTGTTGTGTAACTCCCAGTCGAAAGGGTCTGGGTTGGCACAGCCAACAGGCTGTGGACAAGCTCCCCCCCTCCCAAAAAACTACCCCGTCCCCAAGTGCAATATATATAATATAATTGCTGCTAATGCAAGTGAAATAACTGTCAATGTTTACTTTTATTGTATTTTCATTTCTGACTATGACTATTTATTATAATATGGCTAGGACTAGGCCTATTCATTATATTATATTTTTATATATTTTTTTAATGCATATATTTTATAATAAATATATACAGTATATATATTTTTATGCTGCCAAACTAAGTTTTGTTTTGTTGTATTTTACTATGCAATGACAATACAATCTAATCTAATCTAAAAAATGTCTGCAGTCTAGCTATAGGCATCCTTGGACAAGATGCACCGGATGCATCTCCGTCTGGTACGGGAACTGCACCGCACTCGAGCGCAGAGCGCTACAGAGGGTGGTGCGGACGGCCCAGTACATCGTTGGAGGTGAGCTTCATATTTTATGTTATTTTATTATATTTTCTTACACTTACTCTATTTTTATTCTATTTGAAAACTGCTGTCCTCTGTCAGGCGTTTTGCACATAACGTTTTTCACTCTCTGCTTACACTTGTGTTAACTGTAAAGTGACAATAAAGAACTTGACTTGACTTGACAAGATGCCTAAACCCTACCTGCTCATTAATGACATGCATCTGGATTCACTGTAAGTCACATTTAATAAAAGCATCAAAAGCTAAATGACTCAATATTAATAAGAAAACGTAATCACAATATAGGCTACTACTGTATCTATATAGCCACTGATCACGTTTCATTAGCTAACTCATAATACTGAGCCGCACTCAGATTAGCCTTGTGACGCTACGTCTCCAAAAATAGCCTCTACATCCAGCCGACCGAGGCTAGGCTGCTAGCGAGCGGCCAGGGCACCGTTGTCTATTAGCAGCTCACTGGCTTCAAAGAGACACCGAGTGCAGCTGTGATGTAAAGCAGAGACGAACACACCACAGACGCTAATAGGAGAGCGGAGCATGTACCGTAGAAGACAAGAACATTATAAGGGAGCTAACTAGATGGTTGGTTGGACTACTGGAACATCTGATCTGCTGAACTCCACGGTTCCCGTGCTGGGCTGATTAATCCTAATAGAAGGCAAGTAGAGGTGGGTTATGCTAAGCTAACTTGTTACTATGGAGATGGCATGTATTTTCAGCTGTAATAGCATTTTTTTGGAAAAAAAAGGCAGAATTTATATTATATAGGCCTATAGAACAAAGCAATGAACAATATTCGTAAATTTTTTAACTTGTATATATATGCAATTGTTGGATGCATCTTACAATACCATGAGTGCATTCTTAGCATGAGCCGCAGTGGCAATCGAACCCCTGACCCTGGCAGGCTAGCCAGAACCAGGACCACCTGTCTAGATCATAATTATGCCTCCATGGTGATAGAAATTATTTGAATTGAGGAAATCTTTTTGCAGATCTTTCATGTCCAGTTATCCCTTAGTCCTGACAACCTTAAACTCAATAAGTAATGCAATCTAGGCCCCACTCCTACTTGGGGAGAGACAACACTGTCACGTGATACAAGCAATGGCCGCAGCTAAAACCCTCCAAACCACACTTCAACAAGTGAAAAGGGAGACAAGTCAAGGAGTTTCAAAAAAGGTCTTTTGGCCTTAAGAAATTCACCGTGCCTCCACCCAACCGCCGCTCAAAGGTCAAGCACTCAAATTCCTGTGGCTTAGCACTCAATTAGTTGAGAATTGCCTTGTGTCCATTGGGAGCAGGTAATAATTGCTGTGGGTCATGAGTGATAATTGCTAGAGAACCCCTGTGAGTCGATGCCTATAAAAAGAAGTTATTTA
>OMKN01081183.1:9026-19124 GCA_900302345.1 Melanonus zugmayeri
GCCCAATCCCAATGCCCGCACTCACAGACTCACGGACTTTGAGGCGTGTTCCCGCGAAGTGCGCGAGGGCATATGGTACGTGTCCACAGGGGCGATTTTTAAGTCAAGGGATCGCACCGCTTCCCAGATCGCACTGCTTGAGGGCATGACAGTAGGCGGTGCCGCGATCGATGCCGCGATCGATGCCGCGATCGATGACAGGTGCTCTCCTTCCCGCCGGAAACATGAACACCCAGGGCCGGTTCTGGGCATAGGCAAGCTAGGCGGTCACGCTGTCTATTCGCCCCCTTCTCTTGGTAGGGGGCCTTGGGGTGGGTGCAGCTGGTTGGATGCAGGGAGGGGGGGTGGATGGATACTGCTGGACTGGCTGGGACTCATCATATTAGAGCCTGTTCCTCAGTTTTCCACAAAGGGGGTTAGGAACTCCATTATCAACATGTAGCGTCATGGACGCTGTGATGAAGCCCCAGCCCCAGCCCCGCTCCTGTGTCTCTCTTGCTCCTTTTTTTCTTTTTGAAAAATGTCCCTCAGGCTTCTACACCTTGTGCGGCAGATGTCATAGGGTGAAGGAAGCACATCAGTGTAATGCGTCTTACGTTGGTGTTTCTAAATACAATGTAACCATCTAACTTTGTCTTTTTGTGTGATAGTTGGTCATATGGAATCATAATGATATCAAAAGGTATCATAGTGACAGTGCTATCTTATAATGACTTGTAAATTACAAGTCACCCACTCAATCACTTATCAGTTGACGTCACTTGTCAAGTCTGTGAGGGCTCAGGGCTCGGTCCTTAGTGCGGACATATACAACATTCTGATTACTAACCATCCTCAGGTGTGTCCATCCCGGGAATTAGCCGCCCAGCCTCCGCCCAGCCTCCCTTGTTTCCTTGAGATCCTTCTTATTCGTCAATTCATTCATATTATTCACCATTCTGCCACAACTGTGTGCTACATAGTCGGTTCACTTACAGTTCACGTTTAAATATGACAGCACCACTGGATTTAAGGCATAAGCAGAGTTTGTATAACAGAGAAGCTTAAAAAAGACATGACAAGGGATACTGCATGCCGAGTAACATCACAAATCAATTTTGAATGGATAGTAGTGGATATTCCCATCTAGCTTCCGTGGAGGAGGGGCAGAGGGGGTCATTAGAGGAAGGAAATGATGAAGTCAGGGGTGTTGCTGTTTCCTCTCTTTCAAACAATCGCATCTCTTTATATGGTTATAGTTAGAGAATCTAATGTCTCTTCATTTCAACCCCCGTTGTTTTTGCTGTTGTCATTTCAATACGGAGGACATGCAGTGTAACCGCATACACATGTCCACTCAGCATATTCATAGTGTTGTCAACAGTTACTTAAGGATGCATTTTTTTTTCTAACCAAAACTAGAGACAATACAAGGAAATGGGAAGAACCTTCTCAATAGGTTAAGATTCCAGACGTTTCCCAGAGAACGAATGTGGTGTAGCTGGAGAGCTAAAGAAACCAAAGCTTTTTTAAGTTTACTTACATTTTTTATTTTACTTCAATTAAAAGTTCCACAGCTGGGGTAACAACATCTGCGGGCGCCTTGGCACTGGCAGACAGGAATCTGAGATAATGGCAGAAGGTAAGATTATTTGTTTCATTCCATAACGAAAGAGTCATTGTTTGTGATATTGTTGGACTTCAGTCTAGGGGTGGGGGGGGATATCTTATGATGTATGTTTTCATATTTAGATCTGAATAGTGTCATTTTGTGTTAGCTATACCCCTCAGAGAGAAAAAACTGAAAACTCTCCCTCGGACCGATGGGTGTGGTCTCTCTAACCATGAAGGTAAGCAGTGCACATCCATTTGAATGGGTTTTAAAAGTTGTGTTTAGTGTTATGAATAAATGACCACAGTATCAAAAGTATCAACCAAAAGTACTTCATCTAGTGTGTAATCTATTATGTATTGATATTGTAATATTAGCAAGTAAAAGATCCAACTTCTTCTGTGATTGTGTAGTGAGGCCCACTCTGTGCTGCATTAATATGGACTTTGCGATTACAGCTTTGGAGTTGTCTGGAGGGTTGAGAATAGTCTTGGTGGGCAAGACCGGATCGGGGAAGAGTGCGTCTGGGAACACCATCCTTGGGAGGGCGGCCTTCAAGGAGGACCCCAGCCCCGTGTCCGTGACCCAACATTGCGAGACAGAGAGTGGGGAGGTGGATGGCACCGTGGTGCAAGTGATCGACACCCCGGGGCTGTTTGACACGGCCGTCACGGTGGAGGAGGTCAAGACCAAGATAGAGGAGTGTGTCAAAATGTCGGTGCCCGGGCCACACGCCTTCCTGCTGGTGATCAGGCTGGGCGTGAGGTTCACGGAGGAGGAGAGGAACGCCGTCAAGTGGATCCAGGAGAACTTTGGAGACGACGCCTCCATGTACACCATCATGCTGTTTACTTGCAAAGACCAGGCCAAGGCCGACAACGCTCTGAAGGAGTGCAAGGAGCTGCGGAGGCTCTCCATCACGTTCGGACGCCGGTACCACGCCTTCAACAACAATGACCCCCAGGACCGCCTGCAGGTGACGGAGCTGATCACCATGATCCGGGAGATGGTGCAGGAGAACGGGGGGAAGCACTACACCAACGAGATGTACGAGAAGGCCCAGCGCAAGCTACGGGAGGAGGAGGAGCGCAAAACACAAGAGGAGGCACAGAAGAAAGAGGAGGAGAGGAAGTTGTGGGACGAAGAGAGGGAGAAGAGGAAGATGGAGAGAGAGAAGGAGAAAAGGCTCAGGAAAAAGACCATTGGCATGGCCTGCGCCTTCGCCTTGGTTCTGGTGTTAGTGGGGGCCGCCATAGCGATCGGAGCTGAGACCACGGTGGCCCTGGCCCTCGGTGCGCCCACCCTCATGCTCGGTGCAGCCTGTGGTTTGGCTGCCGTTTATTTGTGGAAAAGACAAACCCTCAAATCCAAAGCTGATGTGCCGGTGTAAGCACCTGCAGCACATGTGTATGCATGTTTGTTGTTTGATTCTAAGTGTCAGTTTGATTAAAGCATCATTCTAAATTAAGTAGCCCATTATTTTTGGATTTATTTATTTTTGACCTGACCTAAATTCTCTTTATTCTTTTAACACCCTCCACAATATTCCAAAGAATCGATAATGATCAAATGGACCAGTGTTTTCACTGTATTGTTTTTGAATATGCGGCATCCTGCTGTTGTACTGATGTACTTATTTTTTTAATAGGAATGGATTGAACAAGGACTCAACAATTGAAGGGCCAACCTTCACTTGTTGTTATAAATTCCTTTAATTCAACATAATTAAGTGTTAACTCCAAGCATTAAATGTTACTGGAAATCCAGGACGTCTTCTGAAAGTTTTAAATGTGAGATACCAAGGTCAAAAGGTCAAAAGAAAGGTTTTTTTTTTTATTCTGATGTCCTCATGGAAGAACAGAAGTGTGCTGTCATCTGGGTATATTTTGAGCATTTCAACCTCACTTCCTTCAAGGAAATAAGAGACAATGGTATAGAACTGCCCAGAGACCACATTGAAATGAGTTTGTCTTCCAAACAACCACACACATCCCGCCAAGCACAAACCGTTAACTCACAAAGGAATTGAAATAGAATCCGGGGCCATGTATATCTCGCTGCATATGTGTCTATGTTTAACATGTACGATTTAAATGTAAACATGACAAATAAAAAGCTAAAATAACGCAAGCACGCATTTGTAGAACACACACAAACACACACAAAGTTATGTGTTCTGGCTTTAACTATTGAAAGACAATGTCTTAGGTCTTATTCTTACATTTATTAACATTTTTTTTCAAAATCACAGCATATAACCCAAAAGACAGACAATCTAGCTAGGCCTATTTATATATTTTAATCTAGGCCTATATATTTAGGCCTATTATATATAGAGCAATACAAACGTTGAGGCTATTCCTGTCTGTCTTTGGCAGGATTCAACCACTTTCTAGCAGCTGGAGACCTTCCACCTGCTAACATGAGTGTGGATCCCACTCTGGCTCCAAGTAATATTGCTTCTGGAACGACGCCAAGCGCAGCCACAGGAGAGGCCAACGTTGCCACTGTGCCTGATACAACAAATGTACCCATTCTGCCCAGATTCTCTTGCCACTTCCTTTCCCCTGGGCCTCTTGGTAGCCTACAGATCACTGGTATAGTGACTTCCATTGAACGCAACCATCACATCAATCTTTTCAAACAGCATCCACACCTGTTCCCTGTTGTTCGTGTCTGTGTTATCCAACACAATGTAGCCAGGGTTGCATTTGCTAATGACCTTGCTCTAAGCGCTGCGCTTTTCCTTAACATTTCATCCACCACCTTTCCCCGGAGTTTGTCTCTGCCTCTGAGTTTGCGTAGCCTACTTCGATGCTTCCTCACCAAAGTTATCTTTGATCCACTTGACGGCATTCTGACCGTCTTCTGGTTCCAAACACCTGGCTTTGTTTGGCACAGTGAATCGTCACGGATGACAGAGACAGCTCTTCTGTGGGAAATGCTTTTGTCTAAGGAAGGAAACTTCAACTTGTCTTGTAGTGTGGTGAGTTAAGGATTTTCAGTAGAAGCTGCGTTTTTAAAGGTAATTCAGTAGAATTTTTTTTTGCTTTTTGCTAGAGGTTGTTTTGTTGTAGCTATTCATATTGAGTTGAGTAGTGTTAAGGCTGCTGCATGCTCCGCAAGAACAGAGAACTTTGTTCTCTCTCCCAGGGCTGCGAGAACAAGAACAAAGTTTGTTCTCACACAATAGTTCTCGGACATGAGACGAGAAAAAAGTTGGGCCCGGATGATGTGTCGAGAACAAGCTGCGAGAACTCCTGAATCAGGGCTGCGAGAACAAAATGACGTAATTTTGTTCTCGCAGCTCTGGGAGAGAGAACAAAGTTCTCTGTTCTTGCGGAGTATGCAGCAGCTTTTAAGCTAGTTCTGGGTGCTCAGCTGAGTTGAATAGGCTTAATTGTGCTGGAGGCGGGGCCTAGCCCTTCTGAGCGGCCATCTTGCACTTAAAACAACTGTGCTGCTCTGCCAACATCACTGCAGTAGCCAGATCCTGCAGATTTGCTCTCTACAACATCTGGGATGTTGTAGAGAGATGGTACTGCAAGTGGGCCGCCAAAATCATTTGCAAAACATCATGATTTTCATGATAAAATGTAATTCAATGTTTTTAAATGTTTAAAATGAAATGGTTTTTAAAAACTTTGAAAAGGTTTAAAAACTAATGTAATAGATTTTTTGGTGATAGGAACTTATCTAATTTGCCCTGCGTTGCTGCGTCCTTATTATTTATGGTCGGATGTGGGCTGCACATTTTTTTGAGAGTTTCAAGTGGGCCTTGAGTTGAAAAAGGTTGGGAACCGTTGGCCTAATGTAATGGCAGGCATATACAGTTAAAGCATAATACAATAATAGTATAAATATATTCGTTTTTCTCCATTGTATACACACAAAAAATGGAACTATGCACACAATTCTGAAAACTTGAAGTTGTATCAACAAGCCTCTGGACTGCTCAACTCTAAGCACATCCATTGTTCTCACTCAAATATCATTCTAAACCACATTTTTGCAAAACTGAAAACACAAATTGCATCATTTAGCACACTTTGTTCACCTGGAAAACAATGCCAAAATGCCACGCCCTGATTACCAGGGTCTCACTCACTTCTCACCTGTTCAAACTCAATTGGCAAAACACTTAAATCATGTGTCAGAGCATAATAGATCTTTTTGCAGTCACTTCAGTCGGCTGAGCATTTGACTGTATTACAGTAACAAATAAATATTTGCTTTGTTACCTTTTTTGTATTTGTGCACTGATTTCATCATTACATCCCCAGAAAAAAGTCTAAACATTTTCTTACAGTACTGTAGTGTTTTTCATTTTACTTATCAGTGCAATTACTGTGAGTTTTGCCAAAATAGGTAACATTTGTGTATTCTAGAACTCCATAAGAATTCTGCAGTATCAACTATAACTCCTGTATGACTCTGGGAAGCTGGGTTGTGAGTTTAGCCCAATTGGAGCTCATTGATAGACAAATGTGCATTGTATCCTATTATGATACAATGATTGTGTCAATGCAATGTATGTATATGATATATTCACAGTATTGTATTACAATATGGCATATGGTTTTGAGTGTTTCATTTTGCAAGAGATTTGTGAAGTTTTGACAAAGTGGGAAACTCTTTTCAGTTTTGTGTTTAGAGTTTTGAGAAATTGAGCCACAGTTTCTGGAAACGTGTTTAAACAATTGGGAAAAACTCTAATTGATTGTTGAAGATTTCTGATCTTAATGATCACAATAAGGACCAGTATTAGGCCTAGTTAATGATTAATGCAAAAGTTCTAGACAGTTTAGGCATACATAGGCACACTTGCATCCAAGAGCTGTTTAAACATATGTATGTATGAAATATAAGAAATATGAACCATAATAATAATAATAATAATAATACACTATAAGATAGGTACTAATATAATAATAAAAGAAGAAAGAAACTACTACTAATATGCCTCTATCACACAGAACAGTGAAGCAACAACAATAACAATCTCTCGCACAGAACCATATTCTGCAATCGTCTATGTCTTCAGTCTGCAGTTATGTGCATAAACAAAGTGACATTGTGCTGTCATTTTTACATAATCGTGTGTCCGCGCATGTGTGTGTTTAGGGTGGGACATTAGACATTGCTGCCCTCCCACACATCTATGTATGATTTCAAGACAGGCGGGCCTGTCATAATATAACAGTAGAAAAGGAGAGGGACGAGGGACCACCCTCACACCGCTTCACCGCCCTGACCATCCACACCAAACACAGCTCATCTGGTGAGTTTGAATCAAAATGATTCATTTAATATCACTTTAAATGCACATTATTTTGTTACCAGTTTAGGCCTACGTTAGCTGTCTGAACAAAGACAGGTTTACTTAAATACAGGTTTAGGTTTACTTAAATACAGTTAATGTATTGTCTAGTTATATTTTGTAATATATATAAAATATAATGTAAGTTATATTTTGTTATGTTAATTACACAAATTGAATGATTGTATCTGAAAAACTCTTCCTATTTTTACATGACACCAAAGCCAAAGCATCAATTCCTTCAAATCTATTTGATATAACGTGTATATCTATTCGAGTGGAAGAAAAACAATGGCTTACCAATGGAAACATTTGTCATCTTACATTATACATTCTTTCTATTATATCTTTACAGTTACACACGGCATGCTGAGGTGCAGAAGGGAGTCTGTCTCATACCACTGTACATTCTCCCTGGGGAAGACTCCCAACTAGATTTTCTCTGGGACCTGTCTCAGTGTGATACCTTAACCGATATCACATTTAGAACATCATTCAGTCTGGCTCCATGGTACACACATTGACTTAAGGAGCCTACATCTTGACTTTGAGAACAACCACCACAACAACCACTACTAGTACTACTACTACTTTCCCGCAGAGCTTCAGGGACCAAGGGTCTCGTTGAGCGACCATGGCCTCCACGGGGCTGCAGCTGCTGGGCTTGTTACTGGCCGTGCTGGGGGGGGTGGTGGGGGCGTTGGTGTGCGCCGCCCCTCTCTGGCGCGTCTCTGCCTTCGTGGGCGGGGAGCTGGTGATCGCCCAGGTGCTGTGGGAGGGCCTGTGGATGAACTGCTTGTCCCAGACCACGGGCCACATCCAGTGTAAGACCTACGACTCCACGCTGGCCCTGCCCGTCGCGGCCCAGGCGGCCCGGACCATGACCGTCCTCTCTCTGCTGCTCTGCGTGCTGGCCCTCACCCTGGCCGTGGCCGGGGCCAAATGCACGCACTGCCTGGGCGACGGGAACCATGGAGCCAAAGCTCGGCTGGCCAAGCTGGCCGGGGTGCTGTTCTGTGTGGCCGGCCTCCTCTACCTGGTGCCCGTGTGTTGGACGGCCTACGCCACCATCAGGGACTTCTACAGCCCCGACGTGGCCGCACCCTTGAAGAGGGAGCTGGGGCCTGCGCTGTACCTGGGCTGGGGGGCCAGCCTGCTGCTCCTGGTGGGCGGGGGGCTCCTCCACACCGGCTCCTCTCCACCGGGCGCAGGAGTACTGCCCGTGTTTGGAAGAGCAGGGAAAGACAGTCCTCAACCAGTGACGGCAGAGGGGAAACAGCAGGAGAAGGCCTACATATGAGGGTCGTATTAGTCTCTGTGTATTTTGGGTCAAAGTTGCCACAAAAATGTACAGATCACAGTATTATTATGTGGAAATGTGTAATACAGTAAAAAAGTGAGTCAACTATGATCATTTAACATGCAGTTTGTAATAACGTTTGCTCTTTATGTATTCATGTCAGAGTGGGCGGGACATTGTGGGTTGTACCAGTAAGCATTAATGCCGTCATTCACATATCTCAGATTCCACTCCGCTACTGAGTGTGTGTATGTGTGTGTGTGTGTGTGTGTGTGTGTGTGTGTGGTTAGCCATGTGGAGAAAAGGTCAATGCAAATTGATTTTTTTACACTAGTGTTGTATAAAAACGTGTGCAGTTGTGTGGTTACTTCTGTTCCAATGTTTTATTAAAACTTTTTTAAATAAAGGTATTTTATTATTTGTATTATTATTATCATGATTCATATTATTTAAAAGATAACAATGAATGGACCACAGACAGACTGATAGATGATAGATAGATGATGACAATAAAGATAAATAGATGTTTAATAGCTTTCTATCTGTCATTCCTGAAAACCCCACTTGGTGACAGTGCAAACAGCCATTCAGTGACTAGACCATGATCCATGATGATCCATGATCCAGTCCAGGCTTTCTCGAAGATCCTCATTCCGCAATCTAGGCTTATCATTTCTAGTTACAAGTTCCACATATAGGGCATCCATCAAATCAACGCATACGAAGCCCCATACATGAGGAATATGCTGCAACCTTGTGTTTACCCTAATATCATATTACTACACAAATGTGATGCCTTTGCCCTTCAACGAGACAACACAAGGCCAGATCATTTATAGTCCAACATACAAAGAGACACGTGACAATATGCAATAATGCAATAATCAAACTATACAATTGATCAAACTATCAAATGATACAACCGTGCTGGTTGTATCATTTGATAGTTAGATCATTGTATTGTTTTTACCCAAAAGTAGTTAAGGTCAATAGTGGCATGTGTTTTACAGTATACCTACTGTCTGTGATCATGTGATGGCATATGGTGCAGTGTTGCAACAAAGCAAACAAAGATTATTTTGCTAAATCAACTACCCAAATTCTTCCAGAATTAGTTTACAGAAGTAGTATCTCTAATCAAGGCCGGGTTTAGCCTGCTATATGAAGGTGGGCTTATAGAACCAATAGGTTGCCCAGAGGTTAGAAAAGCGCACTAGTAGCCCGAAGGTTCCTGGTTCGAATCCCTGGCCAGATGGCACAACAATCTGGCAGAATTACAGCAGGTGTGCTGCGGTGCAATTTAATTGAGACTTCGCACTACATAATAAACCACCTTTTTTGTTTCATGCTATTTTGAAGTGCCCCCCCATACGTTCAAAGCCGTGTCTTCATTGGAATTTAAAAGGGTCGTGTTTCGAGCACTCGCCATACAGCCGCGCTATAACTTCTAGCGCTGCTAGAACCTTGGCACCATATCAGCGACCCATTCTATTAAACGTATTATATTATATTATATAATATATTATATTGTTGTCCTTTCTACTGTCCGTCGCTGCCCGACGTGGCGCTCCGTGGCTCGGCTCCTCTGCCGTAACCGAGTCGGTCTCGGACGAGTGGATCCCAAAGCTACGGTCTTCCTCCACACAGCACTTATGTGATATTGTACTTTTGCTTTTTGATGCATTATTCAAATAAAACATAAAACAAAATTAAATGGGGAAAAAACGATAACGTCAACTTGGCTGAACAAAAAGTATTTTTTCCTAACCTTTGACTGGGCCTTGTCTCTAATTTAAACACACATTCTATTATTTTACTAGAGGACAATGCCACGTTTAGACCTTAAAGGGACACCGTCATGGTCCTCGTTATGCTCCGCTGAAGGTG
>OMKN01081184.1:0-12947 GCA_900302345.1 Melanonus zugmayeri
AAGACCCACAGGTTAAACCAGACCACACACACTCAGGACAGAGTTAACCCTAACAGGTTAAACCAGACCACACACACTCAGGACAGAGTTAACCCTAACAGGTTAAACCAGACCACACACACTCAGGACTAGTTAACCCTAACAGGTTAAACCAGACCACACACACTCAGGACAGAGTTAACCCTAACAGGTTAAACCAGACCACACACACTCAGGACAGAGTTAACCCTAACAGGTTAAACCAGACCACACACACTCAGGACAGAGTTAACCCTAACAGGTTAAACCAGACCACACACACTCAGGACAGAGTTAACCCTAACAGGTTAAACCAGACCACACACACTCAGGACAGAGTTAACCCTAACAGGTTAAACCAGACCACACACACTCAGGACTAGTTAACCCTAACAGGTTAAACCAGACCACACACACTCAGGACAGAGTTAACCCTAACAGGTTAAACCAGACCACACACACTCAGGACTGAGCTCTGACATGGCAGCATTCACCACCTGCTCAACAAACAATTCATTGTGCATCTCGACAATAAGCTGGCTTCACCATGTCCTGTGTCCTGTGGGAGAAGCTTTTGGAGGTTTGCCGGATCTTCTTTACGGCAACATTGTGTAAAAAGGTCTTGTGAAACAATTTCACCACCAGATTCCACCCATAGCAGCGGTCTATTGTGTGTATTGTGTGTAGTGTGTATTGCGTGCACAATGCGTCATCGTCATGGTATTGGGAGTTCCCCCTCTGGAGACTGAAGGCATTTCTCTACTAAAGCACCACATGGAGGACGCCCCACATGAGTCACGGAAACCTCACTGATCGCTGACTCCTGCTCCAAACATTTCAAAACATTGGCCGAGGCCTGTGTGACGGAGGAACACAGGATGTGTGTGTTGGAAACACGTGCTTGAACCAGAACAGCTGCAGAAACCAAGACAGGAAAGGAAACAGGTGATTCAAATATTCTCCTTTTTCATTTAAACTCCATGATTAAAGGATTCTTTTGTATCTTCGCTCTAAAAGCATTTTCACATTCCCTTTAATGGTCAGTTGACAGTTTACAGATTGTAGCTTTAATAGGAATAATTCATTGCATTTACAGTATATAGTGCTTTTCAAGACACCCAAAGCTCTTTACGTGTGTGTGTGTGTGTGTGTGGAAGGGGGTTATTCATTAACTATATATAATGTAATGGATCTATGTAGACTTTCACTTCAGCAATCTGCATCTCCTAATCCAAGAGTTCAGAGTCCGACAATAGCACTAACAAGTTTATTTCTGCTTTTCTGCTGATCCAGTGTCACACATGGAGACAGGGGAGACTTATGTATTTGATAAGAGACGGATAAGCAAGAATTCAGTGGGTCCCATAAGACACACACACGCACACACTAGTGAGTATTAGTAAGGTATTTTCTCACCTGGATCCGCATATTGTTGTAACTGCACCTGACACCCAACCGCAGTCGGTTGCCGCAACCCAAGTCCTCACACAGTGAGAGAAGAAGAGAAGAACGGTCTCCCCCCCAAGGCTCTGTTCTTGCCCGATGCTTTTTAACATCTACACCGCCGATATGCCTGTGGGTGAGTGCTCATAGTACACCTATGCCCACGACTTTCCCAAATGCCTGGAAGGCAGCCGTTGTCTCACCCATTTTCAAGTCAGGAGACCCGATAAGCATCTTGTTTGGTGATACATCACTTGCCTGTCGTGTCCAAGATAGCTGAAAAAATGATTTCTTCAGAAAAGGAGAACAGCTCATCTCCCATCTTAACAGCAGTCCATTTTCTCTACACCCGTTACAATTTGGTTTCAGAGCCCATCACTCAACCGACACAGCTAATTGCTTTTTCCTGGAGAAAATAAAGCAACTGATGGACAAGGGAGGTGTTGTTGGGGCTGTTTTCCTTGACTTGAGAAAGGCGTTTGACACAGTCAATCATAAGGTTGTAATGGCCAAGCTGTCTAGGGCTAACCTCACTGACAACGCTCTGAAGTTGATTGAGTCGTACTTAACTGAAAGAACTCAGTGTGTGAGTGTCCAGGGTCAACAATCCACTGCACTGCACATTAGTACAGGGCTCCCACAGGGATCTATTCTGGGACCACTGGGCTTTTAGCCACTCTGCGTTCTCTACAGGCATCGCAGGAGGGGAACGTGGTACCAGGGCCCATCCGTTCGCTAGTTATCGCTCCTTTGCCAGGAAACTGAAATCATGGCTCATAGACAGAAACCAGCCATGTGTACACTAGTTTAGTCCTGTAGCTTACCAAATCCAGCTAGCCCGATCTCCTAATAGGCTAGGCCTTAATGTTTGATTTATTATTTAATGTAATTGAATTTGCCCATGATACCTAGCCTAGCTGTTCTTGGTGTGTTTGTTACTTGCTCTACTGTACCATTATGATATCACTACATGTCTCTAGGTACGGTATGTCTTAATGTAGGCTATTTTTAACCATGTATTGTATGAATTTTTTTCAGGTTGCCTTTTAACATCTGGCCAGTGGACTACAGATGGAAACTAGCCTATTAGGCTATTAGGCTAAACACCACCCCCATGCACCTCCACCCTTGCCCTTGCATCCTCCACTGCTGAGTATGCTGCACCTGCATACAGCCGCTAACAATGTTGTGCTTAACACCATGAGGCTAATCAGCGGAGCCCTATCATCAACTCCTTGAGTTCCTCTACTGTCTGGCATCCAACACTGCATTCCTGACCTTTGAGCTGGCCTGCAAGAGTACCGACGAGTCAACAAGCCTGATTCCCCCCCGCCTGCTACGCCTACCAAAGACTAACACAGACAACCAATGACAGAACACTCCTCCCCATAAGCCCTCCACACCCCGGTTGGATCCTCGATTCCCGGGCCAAGCAACGGTCCGCCTCAACATCCACACCAAGGAAGTTCATAGACTCTCCCTCAAGTAGGCCTCCTGGGTGCGACCTGCCACAGAACGCCCGGGTCAACCTCATCAACCTTGTTAAGACCCAACTCTATCTACACACCATTAGTCTTTCTGCTGCTGATCTTATCGTGGATGAATGCCTGATCCTCAAACCACCGCATGGAGTCAGCGGCCTCACTGAGCTGGATGAGCAAGAAAAGACCTTACCTTAGAGGTCTGTGTAGCCCTACACACACCAAGGAAAGACCTTACCTTAGAGGTCTGTGTAGCCCTACACAAACCAAGGAAAGACCTTACCTTAGATGTCTGTGTAGCCCTACACACACCAAGGAAAGACCTTACCTTAGAGGTCTGTGTAGCCCTACACACACCAAGGAAAGACCTTACCTTAGAGGTCTGTGTAGCCCTACACACACCAAGGAAAGACCTTACCTTAGAGGTCTGTGTAGCCCTACACACACCAAGGAAAGACCTTACCTTAGAGGTCTGTGTAGCCCTACACACACCAAGGAAAGACCTTACCTTAGAGGTCTGTGTAGCCCTACACACACCAAGGAAAGACCTTACCTTAGAGGTCTGTGTATCCCTACACACCAAGGAAAGACCTTACCTTAGAGGTCTGTGTATCCCTACACACCAAGGAAAGACCTTACCTTAGAGGTCTGTGTAGCCCTACACATCAAGGAAATACCTTACCTTAGATGTCTGTGTTATCAGGCTAATGCATTTGGATTATTGAACCAAACAACAAAATGCATAGTTAATGTTTGACTTTAGAGCATAATAGGCTTTATTTATTTAGGCAAAACATTATTGAACAGAAAACTTTAGAAAATATTAAGAAGCTGATTGAAGAAGCTGAAGGACACAGGGATAGAGACGGCCGGGAGCTATGGGAATGCAGAAGAGAAGAGATGAATCTTGAGGCGGGACTGGAAGATGGAGAGGGAGGAAGAGTCTCGGATGTCGGGGGGGAGGGAGTCCCAGAGCCTCGGTGCTGCCCTGGAGAAGGCCCTGTGACCGAAGCTCCGGAGGTTAGATTTGGGGGTGGAGAGAAGACCGGCAGAGGTGGATCGGAGGGAACGGGAGGGCTGGTAGGGGGAGAGGAGTTCGGTGAGATAAGGGGGGGCCAATTGGTGGAGAGCTTTGTAGGTAATGATGAGTATTTTGTAAATGATCCTGGAGGAGATGGGAAGCCAGTGGAGTTGCTGCAGGATTGTGTATAGGAAACTATACACATTCACACTCACCATGAAACAACCAACTCACCTTGATGGTGCAGTCGATGGAGCAGGATGCCACAAAGTCCCCTGCGGAGTGGAAGGAGCAGCCCCACGTCACCCCGGAGTGGCCCTGCAGGCTGAGGACCAGGCGGCCCCTGGAGAGGTCCCAGACGCGAACGCTGGCGTCCCCGCCGGTGGTCCCCAGTTTGGTCTCGTCCGGGTGGAAGCTGACTCCCGACAGCCAGTCGGTGTGACCCTCGCCACTGGCGACCAGACCCCCCGACGGCAGCCCCCACAGCTTCCACAGCCGGTCGTCGCCACAGGACGCCAACGCGCGCTGGGTGGGGTGGTGGGCGAGGCAGCTGATTGGCTGGCCGTGGGCCTGTTGTAGAGGAGAGCGCATGAAACGCCAAATAAAAAACATTTTAAACCATCCTACTCGTTACTCCATGAAATAAAGCCTACCTTGATTGTGCGTCTCAGCTGGAAGCCGTCCGCCTTCTTCGCCTCGGATGGAGCCGCGTGAGAGTCCCCGGGCCGCTCCTTCACGGTCAGCCCAACGGGGAACTTTGAGTCCCTGGCGACGTGTTTGACGTCTGTCTTCTTAGGCGGGCTTCTGGTCTTACCCCTGGTCGCCCTGCTGGAGTCCTGACCGAGGTCTGGTCTCTCTTCTTCGGACAGTCCCATGTCGCATAGCGCTGCTTGGAGGCGGCGCACCTGCGCCCGCGCCTCGTCCCGCTCCAGACTCACCAGCATCTTCTGCCTCAGCGCGCTCTGGTGCCGCTCGGTGATCTTCCTCACCGCCGGCTCGTATCTTCCGCACTGGACCTTCAGCTTCCTCAGGTCCTCCACGAGTCTGTTCTTCTCCTGCAGAACGCGCTTGTGCTGCAGGCGGTGGAAGTCTCTGGTTTTCTGCAGGCCTGCGAGCGTCTCGGCGGCGGACGCGTTGGCGGACTCGTACCGGTCTCTCTCCCGGTGCGCGTTCCTCAGCTCCCGGTCCAGACGGCGGTTCTGGGTGTACGCGTCCGGCACCGGGCCGCCCAGCAGCTCCGGGTCCAGCAGACCCCTCTGCAACATCTCGCTCCACTCCGTCTGGAAGCAGTCCAGCGTCCGCCTCATGCCCGTCCTCAGGAGGAAGTTGCGGACATAGTCTTCCACCACTTCTGGGGTAACGCCATCTGAACGCTGTTTGACGGCTTTTGACGTTTTTGAGTCCTCCTCCTCTCCCCCCGTCAGACTACAGTCGTCCTCAGTGATAACCTCTTCATCCTCATCCTCAAGAAGAGACGAGTCTGTGATGGTGGTCGTCGTCATGTTGGAGTCACTTGCGGCTCTACAGGTGGTCGCTACCAGACGCTACCATGGACACCAGAAGCACAACCAACGTGGGCGAGGAGACGCTTGGCGTTACCATGGATACCAGAAGGATATCGCGTTGATAACGGCTTGTGCAACGGCGGTTCTCGCGAGAGTTATTTATTAGAGTATTAGAGGGGTATATATATATATATGCTATTTGGTGGAATGTGATGTTCTCCTGGTCAACGGTAGGTGGCGTAGGTGGCGGTATACGTCGCAAGGTGTCTAGTGCGCCAAGAGAAAAGGAAAAAAATAAGTTCTCGTGAGAGTTTGTGTTCGCAAGGAGACGCTTGGCGTTACTATGGATACCAGAAGGATCTCGTGTTGATAACGCCTTGTGCAAAGGCGGTTCTCGCGAGCGTTATTTTCCCCCTTTTTTAGACATTTTTTGTGCTATTTTTATTTGTTTTATTTTTATTTCTACAAGTGAGAAATGTGCATTCTCCTGGTCGACGGTAGGTGGCGGTAACACACCGCAAGGTGTCTAGTTCGCCAAGAGAAAAGGAAAAGAAGAAGTTCTCGTGAGAGTTGTGAGTGTTCGCGTCCGCTACACAACCCGACCAACATGGCGGACCACCGAGAGGCGCCCTTGTCCACTCTGCCGCCGACATTATCGAATGAATACTTCAACGTGACGCCGGAGAGTCGGCGTCGTGAGGCGGAGCGCGTCGCGCTGCGCGCCAACCTGAAGAGACAGTACCAGCTGCAGCTCAACGACCCGCACCGCGCCGAGCTCATCGTGAGTCCAACATAGCGCCCATGATAATGCCCTTCGAGGTGTCTCATTATCATCATGATCAGGGATTAATAAAGGACACCTCGAAGGGCGTGAATACTCGACTCTGGTTGGCTGCAGGGTGTCCACCATTACTTAATGGACACCCTGCAGGCAATCAGAATCGAGGTAACGCATGACGTCACGTTCACCTTGAGCCTCAGACCCCTGTGCATCCATACATGTGATGGTGTGTCATGTTGTGTTGCCTACAGGAAGACCTGGTTCTGGACTATATTGACTACATGTGATGGTGTCTCATGTTGTGTTGCTACAGGAAGACCTGGTTCTGGACTATATTGACTACATGTGATGGTGTCTCATGTTGTGTTGCTACAGGAAGACCTGGTTCTGGACTATATTGACTACATGTGATGGTGTCTCATGTTGTGTTGCCTACAGGAAGACCCTGCTCTGAACCGCTGGGTGTACGCACGAACCAACCCGTACAACAACTTCAGACCCACCAGGAAGACGTCTCTGCTGGGGGCGATGTTTGGAATCGCTCCTCTCTTCATCCTCTACTTCGTCTTCAAGTCAGACAGGGTACGGGGTTTTATGGTATTGATATGGTATTTTATGGTGTTGGATGCACTGCGCTCTCCTTTGGCCTAGGCATACATCGTCTTTGGTTCTGACTTTAAATGCATCAGCTGTGGTTTGATATAACAGGGACACGGTTGACTTCTGTCATTCCCACGTCTTTTATGGTGTGAGCTGAGGTCACAGAAATATACAGTAATAGACAGTGAAACATTGATAAGTTAAAGCTTATAGCTTTGTTCATGTAAAACTGTTTTACTATTAATATTTTGTAATTTAGCAGACACTCACAGATGCATGTTATTAATGAGCAGGTAGGTCAGGCATATTGCTCAAGGATGCCCTACAGGTTGGCTGCACAAATCAGGGAATGAACCTGCGCAAAACATTCTCCACTTCTTTCATCCGTCACACAAAATGAAAATTCCAAGGTATGGTTGCAATATAGTCCTAATTCAAAGAGTCAAGTAACACTCCAGATGTAGTTTTGTTGCACAGTGCATGTCCGTCCTGGCCTTCAACGGATTATACAGGAGATCAGTTTCACTCATTACGTGGTAGAAAACCTCTTCTACCGCTTTTCTTTTTGTTGGTATAATTCTTTTTTGGAGTGAAAACTACTTGGCTGCAGTGCGTCCTTAACGTGTGTCCTTTTCAAACCACTGCTCCATCTCATGTCATTACAAACCAAATGCATGGTGTGGAAACATCTCTCTGTCTGTTGTATTGTGCAATTCAAATGTTTTCTTCAGATCATGTGCAGAACCATGCGGATGTAGAACGATGTACAGTTGAAGTCGGAAGTCTACATACACTTAGGTTGAAGTCATTAAAACTCATTTTTAACCACTCCACAGATTTCATGTTGGCAAACTATAGTGTTGGCTAACATGAAGTCAGTTAGGACATCTTTGTGTTTAACATTTTTTTACAGACATATTTCACTTTTAATTCACTATCACAATTCCAGTGGGTCAGAAGTTTACAAAAACTCTTTGCATTTGAATGGATCTCTATGGGGATTGGGGGGGTGGGACTAGATTCACCTGTACATTATGCTGATGCAGTATGGAACACATTTGTTGGCTAAATGGCTTTAAGTCATCAAGGGTCCAAGGTATCAAATGAGCCTCAAACCATCACACTGCTGCCAGATACCATAGATACAGATGGATCATTTTAGCGGTCGTTTCTCCTGACTAATCTTCCCATTGAACTCAGCCATACTCAGGAAAACAACCGCTAAAATGATCTATGACTTCAACTGTATATGAAAGTGGCCCAAATCAGGAACAAAATTCAGATTCCATGTGATGTGTGTGCTGATGAATGCTTATTGGGTTTTTACCATTTTATTATTAACAATTACAGATGGTCAAGCTGTTCTTTGAGCTCTCTAAAAAACAATGACAAATAAAAAGGATGGTCATTAGGGGTTTACTGTAAAAATATCAAGATATAAAACTTTGTCTCCATAATATCCAAGAAGTTTCTATGTGTCCAAAAAAGTATTTGGTATATTCTGATACCTGACTTTTAGCATAGTGTGAGATACGTTTCGTTATTTGTATTCATTATTTCTTTCCCAATCTAGAGATGGATTGGAATCGTTTCATTGCATTGTGTAGATGCACGATGCAATGAAACGGTTGCATTGCATTGTGTAGATGAACGTGTTCTTGCATTTATTTGTGGACCAGACACACACCCATACACCCACACAGCCAATTGTTATTCACAGACCACCGTTGAGATTCACTATATTTTTACCCCGGCAAATGTCAGAGAAACCTTTTGTGCAATTGTGCAGCTTCCTCTCAAATTGGATACAAGGGGAAAGGGAGAAAAAAACACCTCATTCATAAAACATGCCGTTGAGAAAATGTCTGGATAGAAGGGTGTAGGTGACATGATTTTGTTTCCAAGGCAACAAGGCTAACCCACCCTCCTTTTCTTTTTTTCTTTATTCTTTCAGGATCGGAAGGAGGCACAAATCAAGGCTGGGACCTTGGACCGGCTCTATTACATGACATATTGAGCTCCTGAGGATATATAGATCCTGTCATTGTGTAATTATTTAATGCCCTAATAAATCACCCTTTAAAAAGGCATTTTGTTCATTTACTATCATTTTGAAAAGACATGTTCTTGTACAATTGTCCACCATTACCTCAATGATCAGAGTATACGCTTTGTTGATGTCACCTTTCAGTGTGAAGAGGTTTACACATGTAGGCCCATTCATTGTGTGAAACCTTGCATGCAAACAGCCCAACTAACGATATCATATATGTTCACAAAAAATGTGACCGTATATGGGTTGGAAGATGGATTACGAAGCTTGCCAAATGTTGTGCTTGTTTGAACAATGTGTCACCAAGGAACAATGGGTTTTGATGGAGTTCTTTCAATTTACACCCATTATGCATTTCTTTAGAATTGATTTTATCCATGTTGTATTGCAAGGTATAAGTGACGCGTAGATTAAATATTGTGGTCAGACAAAGGAGGAACAACCTACTGTGATGGTGAATGCATGTGTTCCTAGCTTGCAATTTGCTATACTGAGGTGTTTCTTTATGGTGCAGTGTTATACAAGTGTTAGTTGGTAGGGTAAAGGGACATTATATTAAGAAACATGAATATTGAATAGGCCTATGTACGGTCATTTGTTGGACCAAAATATTTGACATGTATGTTTGTTGACATTGATTTATGTGGTTTAGTGGAAGGAAAAGTGAGAGAAAAAAACAATTCCATGTTGACAATATATTTTTTTTCCAGGGGAAGATATTTAATTTTGGTGAAGCAAATTCATAATTGATAGAAGTATTTACATTTTGAGAATGTTACGTTTCAGAAAAGGTTAATTAATGTGGAGAAAATGTCGCAAATCAATTTTACAATTAAAAAAAAATAAAGTTAGTTAGTTTTTGGTCTGCGAGGGAACTTTGCGAGTCTAAAAGAATGAAAATATTTAACTCGATTACATACTTTTCCTACACATTAATTAACTGCTTCACTAACGTTGGCCTTTAGGATTTAGTGGCATCTAGTGGTGAGGTTGCAGATTGCAACCAATTGAATATCCCCCTCACCCCTCCCTTTCCAGCGTCATAGAAGGAGCTACGGTGGCCTGTAAGGTGCAGTACGTACTTCCAAAATGACGTAATCTTCTACGACATTGAGTAGCCAAGTGATGTGGTTCCTTTTATTAATTTACTCTGTAAATCTATAGGTCATGGCTTATAGTAAGATAGTGATTGTTAATTGTTCCGCATTGTGGTAGCATTGTATTGCAAACGTAAAAATGTAAAAGGCGTCCTCTCTAGAGCCGTTTGTCCGCTCTGGGCTACTGTAGAAACATGGTGTGGAAGAGGACCCGCTCCCTATGTAGATATAAAGGGCTCATTCTATTATACACTCTTTAAAATATACTTATTATATTATATTCAATTTCTGCCAAGTCTACTAGATGCCACTAAATAATACACAAGGCAACTGAGGAGACGCTGAAACATGAATTGTAACATTTTCCCCATTATTCACATTATGATGCTGGGTGATTGAGTCAAATTAAAGGTTTTCTATGGTATAGTATAACACCTCCATGAACTTAATCAATCCAACTGTCATTCATGCATGTAGCCTTACTACAGAGGCAAAGTGTGGTGCTTTACTTCATACACCGGGTCTGTAACTTCGTCGACGGCCTCTACTGCTTGCTGGGTCTCCAGTCGGAGTTGAAGTGACGGCGGAGGTTCTCCCAGCACCGGTAGTAGCTCTTGTCCAGTCTCTGACAGGTTTCCAGGCCCCATTTGGTCACAGCCATACTGAAGGACGACTCAAACATGAAGGCCTGGGAGGGGCACCAGAGAGATGTTTGACATCCAGGTTAGCTGATGTTCAGATAGCATACATTGATCTGCAGTGAAATTATTACTCTATATTAGAGCTGTCAAAATGAACGTGTTAACGCGGATGATTCATTTGGGGAAATTAACGTAAAAATGTTTTTACGCATTTCGCAATATGACTCCATACTTCCCCCATACATCCCACATCCACCCGCACTGCCCTGACAGGAGACCACTGGACCTCAGTGAGTAACAGTATATTATATATCCGCCTTCTGTCATTTATCTTTCCGTTCCCACAACAATATACAGAGAAAATGGGCATATTTCGGGCATATTTACAAATGGTCATTAATCAGATTAATCACAGCCTACCCTGTGATTAATCTGATTTAAAAAATGTAATCGTTTGACAGCCCTACTCTATATACATTTCATCATAACACCATGTATCAAACTGCAATATCTCCTATGTTGCATAAACCATCATCTTTCTCACCATGGTTCCCTCAGCCACCCTCTCTGGTTGGAGAGTGGAGGTGGTGTTCTTCTCAAAGCAGTCTGCGTCCGGGCCGTGGGGGGTCATGATGCTATGCAGACTGCCTCCTCCCGCCTGGAAACCCTCCTCCTTGGCCTCGTAGTGGCCTTTGATCAGACCCATGAATTCACTCATGCAGTTCCCTAGAGGTGCAGAGAGGGGGCGCTGTAACTGTGCTGCACAAACACATTGAACACAAGCTATGGTTCGGTACTCCACTAGATGGACATGAAGTTCTACGGTACAACACTGACAGTGGCTTTGTGATATTAATACAACATGTACTCAGGGTTAGAGCAAAACTGCCCTCATTAGCAAAACTGTAGTTGTTTCTTGGCAAAGGCACAGGGGTGTCACGCAAATATTTCTCCCAACCTAATCGGAAAAATCCTTCAATTCATGCTTGGTAACGGGTTCATGGCTATAAAATAACTTGGAATACATATACATGTATCTTCTATATCCTACATGTGTCATGTAACACATAAACGTACGGTGGTAGTACGGCGGACGGAAGGTGTGGTCGGCCACACCCCAGCGTGGCGGGAAGATGACAAAGTCAGCAATGGCGACGCCGGGCCGTGTGGATTTGGCGGTCAACACAGTGAAAATGGATGGATCCTGCGCGGTGAGATGGAGAGAGAGGACGTAACATCTATTCCCGGGTTGATGGAAAATACCAAGAGAGGTCAAACTTTTATTTCTGCCAGATATTTTCCGAAGGCTTTCTAATTCAGAATTCACTATAAGAGGCTTTGGCTAAAAGTCGCAAAAGTAGTCAAATATAGACACGCCAACTTACCGCATGGTCGAAGGCCACACAGTTGATGACCATGAAGTCCTGCAGGTTGTACTTGTAGGGCGTGTAGTTTCCGTGCCACGCGACCACATTGAAGGGAGAAAAATCCTTCAGGGGAGCAAGACAAATAACACAGGCGTCTAAGCAACACACAATAGGACTCAAGAAGCTAGTTTTTCTTCAGTCGCGGGGGAATAAAGAAACATTGAATAATGTCTTTGTTAACTTGCATTTTCAAACTGAGTGCTTCATGACATTAGAAAAAGATGTCTGGGTGGTAATGATTTGGAACGAGGCTACATTTTCTTTCATTCCCGCTCCTTCTTTGTGAGACAAGGCTTGCAGATATTATGTCGTAATTGGCCCCACAATCAAACTTTCCCAAACTTTGAGCGTTTTTCAACGAACATAACCAGCAAGGCGGCAGCAGTTAGTCTGCAGTAGATTTTTTATTTTTCCATTTTGATTGTTAAAAACCACAGCAATTTTATATAGTTTCTCTGCTCTGATAATGTCACAGAGAAAGTCATTCAATGGCAGCTCTAAAATCAATATAGTTCATTACGACTCAAGCTGACTTCACAGTGACCCCTGTGCACCTTACACACACACACACACACACACATGCGCGCGGCTTACAACAAAAAGAAAATTCACTCTACACACACACACACACACTGTAACCAATATGGAACCCACAAAAGCTTACACACACAGTTTTACTGCGTATGTTTTGAGGGACCTGAGCGTTGGGGAATTATAGTCATGATAACTTCACCAGACTTGATTAAAATGGGGGTGGGGGGGGCTCACACACACACACACGCACACACACACGTATTGGCCCAGTCAAGCAAATAATAAGTTAATTTGAGGCAATTTTCAAGGCTCTGCGGGGCGAAACCAAACAGCAGGACACGACGGC
>OMKN01081187.1:0-14717 GCA_900302345.1 Melanonus zugmayeri
CCAAATCTAACCTCCGGAGCTTGGGTCACAGGGCCTTCTCCAGGGTAGCACCGAGGCTCTGGAACTCCCTCCCCCCGACATCCAAGACTCTTCCTCCCTCCCCATCTTCCAGTCCCGCCTCAAGACTCATCTCTTCTCTTCTGCATTCCCATAGCTCCCCGGCCATCTCTATCCCTGTGTCCTTGTGTCGTCTTTGTCCTTTTGTTTCGTTCAATGTCCCCGCCCCTCCCTGTAAAGCGTCTTTGAGTTTTAGAAAAGCGCTATATAAATTAAATGTTCATTATTATTTATTTATTATTATATCAATAAACATCGTTTATATACGCATAATAGTGCGTGGCAGTTTACAGTAGGTGAGAAGTGTCAGTTGTAGGCCATGGTGAACAGGTGTGTTTTAAGCAGTTTTTTGAATGAGTACAGTGTGTCTGTGTAGCATATTCCTAGCTACTGCCACTGAAGATAGGAACTAAAGTGGCTGCTGCAGGACCTCTCCAGAAGACAGGACACAGGGCGATGTTGAAGCCGGTTTATTGCTGAGATGTACAATGAATTCTTTGTTGAACAGATGGTAGTGAGCCCTGTCATAGATGAACTGACATGTCAGGGCTCAGAGAGTGAGTGTGTGTGAAGGTGGCTGGTTTAAGCCAGTGGGCCTGATTACTGATTGGCCCACAGGTGTGCAGCCTCACCCAGCCCCAGAGTCTAATGAGTCTGACTCGGGCCAGGTGAGGCTGCTTAAACCAGCCACACACACACTCTACAGTTTGCATGTTTGATGTGCTGGGGGAGAGAGTCTGGGGGCGGCAGAGCTGAAAGCTTGGGCACCCTTTGTGCTGAGTCGGGATGGGGGGATGGAGAGAAGGTCGGCTGAGGAGGAGCAGAGAGTGTGGGTAGGGGTGTATTCATGTAGTAGATCAGAGAGGTAGGGGGGTGCGAGGGAGTGAAGGGCTTTGTATGTGAGCAGGAGGATCTTGAAGTCGATGCGGTATTGGACCGGTAACCAGTGTAGTGATGTGGTCATTGTATTTGGTGCGGATTTGGTGAGGATTCGTGCTGCTGAGTTTTGGATGATTTGTAGTTTATTGATGAGCTTAGAGCAGGGGTAGGCTATATAATAACCTACAACATCACCCTCACAACCAAGGATGAGGGACCCTCAAATTGTTTAAGGCTAGGTTTTCCGGCTGGCCCCAAATACAAATTATAAATGGTTTATTACACAATCAGAAATCACAATTATATCTCCAGGATGCGCAGCTGCACACAAATATAGGCAATAACAAACTTAATAGGACTGGGGCTAAATGGCAAGGGCATGGGACCTATACTAGACGGAGGGAAGATCTTCGATGAAGGCGAGACAGGACCCGGCAGGCCTGGAACAGGGATAAAGCTGAGCATCGAGGCTGGCCTCTGGGGAGCAAGGCCGGGCCTCTGAAGAGCCAAGCTGGGGAGCGAGGCCGAGCAGCTGGGGAGCGAGGCTGGGACCACGAGGCGATGTATGCTGGCCATCTGGGATTTCAGGCTGGCACAGGAGGCCACGAGGTCAGCCAGAGCTTTTTTTAATTCCTCCGCTGGGTCCATGGTGGTCGGTTCGTTCTGTCACGGTTTGGGTAGAGGCACGAAGAGCAGGGGGAACACTTGAGATGGGGTTGGACCCAAACGCAGAGGACTGAGGCAGGCAAGAAGAGTTCAAACTAATTTAATAAGGAAAAACCAAAAAGCTTGCAGGCGTGGGAAAACAAAACCATGAAAGACCTGAAAACCAAAGGGCAGCTACACATAACCTGACACTGAACATTAGACAACGAACCGACCAATGACAACGGAAAGAAACCAACATATAAAGCAGGGGCTAATTGGGGAAAGAGGTGCAGGTGGGGACACGAACTAGGAAACACGTGAGGAAAGACACAACGAGGACATCTGGTGGACAAATGGGGAAACTACAACAAACAGAAACACAGCGTGGCCATAACATCATGGATGGGCGTGTTATTCTTGAGAAACCTTCTAGTTCAGATATTTTTGAATTGAGTAAATACCTGCAGTAGAAAAGTTACATAGCACAGGTTTAAGTTGTTCAGTTATGAATATTGGCTTTAATTGAAAATACTAATAATATTTACATTTTGATTGTTCGTGACTTCTTCTTCCCCATGTTATTTGAAATCCATGTAGAAAGACATCAACAATAGACCCAAGAATAGAATATGACATCTCCCAACAGTATTGTGTTCGGTTTTCCCATCCACACACACATGCAAGTATGGTTGATGAATCATATCAAATGTCAAATCAAATCAAACTTTATTTATTTAACTTTGTTTGTTTTACATACAGGAGACTCAACCAGGTGTGTTGTCGGCCTACCCTAAATGAATAACAATACAAATACATTCATACCATTAACAAGACACGCTGCTCATACAAACACAAATTAAACACGTGGGGAGGGGCAGAGGCAAACAAAACACAGGGTATGTTTACAACCAGATCAGACAGTGGAAACATAAGATTATAATTATAATGTAAATAATTATATATTACATAAAACACATTTAATAATTTCAAATAATAATAGTAATGGATAATTGGGGATTTTGGGATATTACATAGGCCAAAGGGATGAGCATACCCTACTGGCCCTCCAACACCTCCACTAGCACCATCTGGTTTACCATCCAAGGATGAACCACACCTGCTCAGCTTCCATAGAAACCAGTAGTGCAGGGCAGGTAGCCATGATGTTGGCTGAATAATAGTAATAATGGTACTACTACTACTACTACTATTACTACTACTACAACTACTACTACTACTACTATCACTATGTAGCAGATATCCATGCTACACGCCATGTAAGTGGCTTCTCTGGGCTCCTCCGACCACCAGGACACAGGCAGATGTGTAGAAACTGGTTTATATATAAAGTTGAGAATGGTTTGCAGGCAGAGCACATGGCAAATGCGTGACAATGTCTGTGCTCCTCCTGAGTGTGTGTGGTGATGCTGGTTTAACCTGTGGGCCTTGATTACTCAATGCACCACAAGTGTGCATCCTCACCCAGCCCCAGAGTCTAATCAGTCTGACTCAGGCCAGGTGAGGCTGCTTAATCCAGTAGAAGAAGAAGAAGAAGAAGAAGAAGAAGAAGAAGAAGAAGAAGAAGAAGAAGAAGAAGAAGCACGTATAGAAAAGACAAGTAGACATTGTGGTCAGCCAGGTATGCTTTGGTTGTTCTCAGCCTCACTTGGAAGTCGCTTTGTATAAAAGTCTCTGTTAAATGTACAATAAATGTAGATGTGGTGTCTGTTATAATACTTTACAAAACTGGTAACACTTCATCACTGTCGCATCAATGTTTTTTACCATGTTTCCCACATTCTACCATTCATGATTTGAGGTATCATGTCACATGGACAACTCAACTCAAGGATTTACTTCCAAAACATGGACACTTTATTTACAATTCAAGTCATTACATGCAACAAAAACATTGTGTTGAAATTTTTCAAAAATGAGCAATTAAATATACAAAAATAGAACTTTAACAATTCTGCCGCAACATCTTTTTTTGGAGACAATTGCCATACAGAATTATTGTTTCTGAACAAAATCAAATAACTGGTGCTGAAAGGAAGATAGAAAGAAGATATTGTTGGATACATGGTGAGATGTTTGCTTAGTTCAGTTGGCCAGGAGTTTCAAAAGTTAACAAAGACTTGCCCTTTTGAAAGAAAACAAGCTTCCAATGCCAGATTTCATACCGATAGGTTGACAGTTCAATGAAAATACAGTGGTATTTCAGTCACACAATGGTTGGTACTTCAATTAAGTACTTCCCTGATGACGTCAATAGTCGCCCAAGGGTGAAAATACCTCTTCGTAGCCATTTGCATGATGTGTCCCTGCTTTGCCTGTGTATGAGCCCTTCGCAAAACACATATAGGCCTACCTTGTTTTGCGAGAATAGGGACATCCTCAACCTTCACTATTGAATAGGACGGCAGCGATTTCAGCTGAAAAAAAGTCCACAAACCGTGTGGCACAATAAATGACTGAAGATTGTTAGATGGCAGTTTTAGTGTCTCACTACCATTTGTTTCTGTGAAACAATACAATATAATAGTACAGTAAACATTTAACACAAACAAAAAACTACACGTCCCACACAGCAGCGCTTTTTTTGTGTATTATAATACAATAACATTAAAGACAAATAATGCTTATCCATAGCCACTCTTCAGAGGCTGACTGTGTGGCACAAAACGTGTATCTGTCCAAACTAACATACTTTTAGCACTTTGACCCAATAATGTTTGTAATGGAACATTATATATATGTCAGTGCATGACATACAACAAAAACAAGTGTGGTGAAGCCAGCAGGAGAAGAAGCCACTAGACTGTAGGGCCCTGATCAGCAGCAACGCTGCGCTTGTTTTCTAAATGGAACCACTGAGCACAGCTGTTCTGACAGCCTTCTGATTGGTTCACGCTGCGAGTAACAGTGTGTGGGTTACCTTCACCACAAGACCAACACAGCATGTTAAAGTGAAATGTGTCGGCATGCTGAGTGGCAAAGGTGGCCAGGGCCTGCTTGGTGCTAACCCCCCTGGCTGACCTGAATTGTCTAGTGTTATGTGATAACTGTAAATTTATATGGAGCCTATTCATTTTCAGCCTGTGAAACATTTAGGGTCAGACCCATAGGGTCATGGTTGAAAAATGAGCAAATCATATAAATTATCCACCATCTTCACTGTGGGAAGAAGGCAGTATTTAAATGACTTGTAGCCAATCAGAATTGGTTCTTCGGTCACATCTAAATAATACATTCAGTTATTTTTTTCTTCATAGCATAGATGTATTACAGTGAATGAATGAATGAATGAATGTGGCATGCAAAGATTTTCCTCCAATTGAAATACGGACGGACATCAACATTGTGTGGAAGCCAAGCATTAAAAAAAAGTGTAACCAAATCGTAATGGAAAAAAAATTCTGTAAACTGTTAATACTGTTAAGTTGAGTAAAACCTTCATATTCAAATATAATTTAAATACACATACTTTCGTTGTCTGTATTGTGTGTGTGTGTGTGTGTGTGTCAGGTATACCTGAAAATCAGTTCTGGGTTGCAAATCTTTGACCCCGATTCACATTTTTCTTCAATATTATTTATTGGATATTTTTGTATCCACCAGTTTGAAATTATTCCCCATTTTTCTGTGACATATTGAAAATATGGTTGTCCCTTTAAGATCAATATTGTCCAATATTGTCCTCATAAAATCTTAAACAAATTTAAAAAAATAAAAAAACGCTCGTGGCTCTGTACATATTAAGAAAAAATGGTATGAAAAAAACGATAATAGAATATGACCTTGCTACTTCGATCACAAGCAATTAAGGTTCAGTTTTCATAAAGTGCTTGTCAAAAACAAACCAAAAAAAATATTTTTAAAAAAACTAAACTTTTTTTGTGTTCTTGGCTTTGTGGTTATTTTGTCTTCTTCTTCTTGCATTCTGCTGGTGTCCCCAACAAAGTGCTTTGGTTGTGAAACAGTCTTGGCTGAGAAGCAAAGTCATCTTCTTCTTCATTGTCCGTGAAACAACAACAACAACAACAATAGGACAGGATCAACAGAGTGTGTACATTACCAGTGGGCACCCAATGCAGGTCCAGGAATCCAGAAAGGCCAACTGAGGAGCCACTGGAGGAGATCAGTGGCAGATCAAAACATCTCTACACACCACCTCCAGGTTCTCCTGCCCCCTCTCGTGACTCCTCCAATACAGATCACTTGTCCAGCTCATCTGTGTGTCGGGTGTGTGGGCAAGTGTATGTGTATTTGAGTCGGCGTGTGTGTGCGTTTGTGTCTGCATCTGTGTGTGCATGTGTGTGTCTGTGCATGTGTGTGTCCGTGTGTGTATGTGAGGTGTGCACCGTGTCTGTAGCAACATAGTGTTGGTGGGTCGGGGGGGCTACACCAGGTTCTCCACCCCAGGAAGGGGCTGTTGTGTGGGGGGGTCCGAGGGGCCGCCGGCCTGCTGGGCCAGCTGCAGCACCAGGGTGTTACACAGCGGGCACACCTTCCTCACCTCCAACCACTTGATCAGGCACCTGGATGCACACACACACACACACACACACACACCAGGTAGGGGGAGAGGTGGGACAGGTAGTCAGATTCAAGGTTGGAGAACACGCAGGGAACAAGCACAAACTCTATGTGTGTGTGTATATATGTTCCATCTGTCATTATTCTTACAGTCTCGTACGTTATTTCTTTAACAAGAGGGCAGACTGGACAATTTCACTGAGCTTCCCATCTAGAGTCGACTCTGCTTGCTAATGAACTGATGATTGTGGTTGAACTAGTATCGACAATTAACGAATACGACCACAATCCATAAAAATTCAAATGCAAATGCAGGCCTGGAACAAATGTAGGAGAAAAACCGTAACCTCTTGTAGTGATGCTACAAGAAGGCATAGCCAGAAGCAGCGTGTGTGTTGCCATTTCAATTATTCACTGCTTGTCGCTGACTATTTTTGGGTAGACCAGCCCTTTAGTTTTAATCAGAATTGATGCTGTAACTTGGCAGGTGTGTGAGATGGAGTGAGTGATTCAATAGTATTTTATAAGGTGCAAACGTTTGTAAGTGTGTCTTACAAAAGCAGGGCAAAACTTGTTCTACTTACTTCCTGTGAAAGGCATGTTTGCACGGGCAGATTCCCAGCTCATCCTTCTGTTTAAACTCCTCCAAGCACACCGCACATATCTGGAGATCAGGATAGAGAGTTTGTTGCAATACGTTGCTCGGATACCATTCATTTCTACAATGACTTTTACATCATAATACTTGTATTATTAGATTATTATTTGAGAAATAATCTGAAGAGTGATAACTGCTATTGTTTGGTTAGCAAAAACAATCAAAACTTGAATTTACTTAAAGGTGCTGTAGATAAGATTTGAGATTTGTAAAGTGATAGAGCAGAGAAGAGTGGAAGAGAGTACGATTTTAAAACTAAACAACCAGAAAAACACTCTCTACTCCCTCTCACCCTACATTTCTCCTCCATTGAGAAGTGTTGTGTTCATACACCTGTGATTGACAGGCAAGATGGATTCCCTAAACCAATCAGGGATGAGATGCCCTGATTTGTCAGAAATGAACCAGGAATGGTCTAAAATCTAAATGGTCTCATACAGAGGCAGGCGCAGTCAACTCAAAACAGATATTCTCACAGAGCATTTCACTCACTAACATAGCAGAAGGATGGCTATGCCATTTCTAACAAATTACACAAAAATAATAGCTGTTAAACCTCAGCTACAGCACCTTTACGTAGTTTTACTTAAACACTAAAAGTAAAACTAAAAGATCTTATCATGATCAATAGTCACCCATCTATTCCTACAAATACATGTACATCCTCTAAGAAGTGACAGCTTTTGGGCATATTTTCCTGTGTGTACATTGTTGGAAGGTCAATATCTAGGTTTATAAAATCAGCTAATTGTGACCTGTGACCACCGGATTAGGTAAGGAGGATCACAAGACAGATGAGGCTGTGCTTATGGAATAACCGCGCAATGAAACTATTTGGACAAAACACAACTAAGTAGCAGATGACTAAGTGGAGACGGGTGTGTTTGAATGTGGGTTTTGGATATTGGCCGTGATATTTGAAGGGTCATAAATTAAGGCATCAGTGCCACATGGCAATTTCAAGTAAATTCATCTTCCTTCATTCAATTTCATTCATGCGAACAAGAGGGTAATGCACAGAGGGGGTGTTGTTGTTGCGGAGTAAGGCGTTCTTGGTAGCAGACACTGTACTTCATTAGGTGTACGGTTAAAACACATGAGTTTGTGCTGACTCAGTTTCAGAAACATTTTGCCTAATTTAGTCTCTTGAGTCAAGATGATCTATGTTTTGTGGATTGGGGGGCAGCAATGCTCTGTATGTATTACTGAATAATGTAAGATGAATAACAACCATTATGTGAATATGATTTAGGAAAATCATATTCTTACCTCGTAAGTAGACTTACCTCGTGCAAATTTAGCTCTTTGACTTTTTCCTTCTGTATAACCTGGGTAGAGAGAGTAGACATGGGGACAAACCACAAACTCATCACCTGGAGATTTCCTTCGGCAACAATCCAAGATTTAAGTAGGAATGCAATGTAGAGAAAACCCAACAAGGGAAAAATGTCCAAAGGGTTTCTAAAGACACCCAGGAATGTGACTTCTCTCATCTTGGTTTCAGAACTTCACTAGTATATCATCTAATCTGATCTGATCTACAGAAAAGAGACAATAACAGATCCTACTCTTGGTATGTTTCACCACTATGCATTGCTTCAGCAGAGAATGTAAGCTGGTTTCAACACTGCCATCACACACCCATGTTGGCAAGCAGCCATGAACCTGATTACCTTTGCATATAAGACACTTTAATGTACACATTTACAAACACTTTAAAATATGTTCCAAAATGTTTCAGATTGCTCTCAAGTTTGTTGTTGTTTGTTTGTTGTTGGCTTCAAATAGAGGTCTAGATTGAGATAAAATGTTTTAGTGTGTTTTTTCTACAATCTGTAAATAGATTGTGATATCTGTCAACTGACAGAACAGCTCCCACTGATTGGATGCTGGATTTTCACCATAGTGTAAGTAACCATAGTGGGTGTGTGTGTGTGTGTGTGTGCGTGCGTGTGTGTCTCTTACCTGTTTGTATGCGTACAACTCTTTGTGGGCTTGGTGCCGTAATCTAGAAAGAATGGAATAGAAAAAGATCTCCTGGATTAGAAAGTGATGTGATGAAAAAAAAGGAAACATCTAACATCCAACAACTATCTAACCAATATATCCTGAAAGACGGAATACAAAATCAAATATGGCCTTCTTACAGTCATATACTCTTGATGCCAGTGTTTTAAATGTACAGCATGATTTTATCATACAGATACAGCTAAATTAATGTTATTAAATACATTTGTACTTATTATTGTGCACATCTCATAATTCATTAACCACTGTTAATTTAACCACACTTCTATCTTTCAAATGTGTTATTTTACATCACTTTATTTTGTACAGGAAACAAATATTTGTACAGTATTTGTAATTCGTTAGAAAACAGAATTGGGTGGGGTATATGGAAACTACCAGAAGACAAGTTCAATATTTCAAGGAAAAATATTTTTGTTGTTAATGCATTTGGTATACATCACATATATCATATATTAAATTGAGACATTACATTATTTTAACATTATATAAAAAAAGATAAAGTGAAGAACTGAATGGATGAAGGAAACTACTCTTGCAAGTTGTCAACCAAACATATCAACACAGAGCGGTCCACCAATAACTAGGCCTAAGGAAACTACAGTATACAATACTGCACTGACAAAGATGGTTTTGATGATGATGATGAAAATATGGGCTATGGTATTCATTGACATTATATTGGTTTACTAGAGTAAATTCTGCTTTGGGCACAGCCAAACTACAACTCTTATTTTCCCTTAATGTACTTATGCCCTCAAAACCCTTCAAAACATAGACAGTTTTACAATATAGTACATTATTCATAAGTTACTATTTTATGTTGTTTGTTTGAGCAACTTTAGAGTGACCTTTTGTTCTTCAACTAATACATGCAACCATTTTGCACTTTGTAATTGATTTTAGGTTACAAAGTGTCAATAATAACATTGTACCAGTGGACATGGACCCAGAACATCTCTCTAGTCTAAAGACTGCCTCCATCCTGATGAGTACTTCATAAATATGACTACTTTTTAGTATTACTCAAAGGTATTATCTTATATACCACAGGCCACGCACATTAACTAAATTATAATAAACTATTGGTTAGGGTGTTTTTTCCCCAGCTAAAGGGTATGGAGTTCAACCCCCATTGTCATTGGGCATTCTTGAGCAAGATGCCAGACTCCTCCCTGCTCCCTAATGACATGCATCTAAAAATTCACTATAAGTGAATTTGGACTTAATGGTAAATTGTATTTAGGACCATCATTTAACTGGTAGGCTTGATGCAGTTCATGAGAGAGCGAGAGACGTCAGGTAGGTGTACTAACAGGGCACAGCACACCTAAGGCCATACCACCCATATCTGACAACGCATCAGTTCAGTCCATCATGTTGTGATGTGTGCAGGGATTCATCAAGGGCTTTCTTTGTCTTTTTTGTTAAACCACAGAATGTGAATGAATATGTAAGGAACAAACCACGATGGGCTCACCCGTTATTGGAAAATAATGTACGAGCGGTGATGTGGCCGAGGGGAAGCCGAGGTTGCTTACCGCCGCCGATATACATTAATTTCCAATAAGGGGACAGCCTGTATACCCCATATATACCACAGATTACATATTAGTTACTTTCATTTATAACGTTGTTGTTTTTTTTATCGACTTCATCGGCTGAAATTAAAATATTCTTCCGTGGTGCTTTCAGCATGTGGTTTCCGCGTTAAGGAAACATCTGGCCGATAGTTGTAATTATAATTTAGCCGCTGTTGTTTTATTGTTGGATTTGTAGCGCATTGATTCGGAACTGTTAAAAGGCAGCGCCAGTCCCGTTATTGAAAAAGAATGCACACCCTTGGAACGTTATTGACCAATCAGAATCAAGTATTTAACAATGCTGTGGTATAAATAAAATATAAAGTTTAAACTTACCATTCACGGAAAAAGTACATAGATACATTAATACACACAATTGAACATGGCAAAAAACATGAATTTGAGGTACTAATGTAACCTTAACAGGCTTGCAAAACTGAAAATCTACAAGCCACACAGATGCGAAATGTACACGTGTGACAGTTTCACTCAGGCAAGAACAATTAACAACAACAAACAACAACAACCACAACAAACAACCATAGTAAACAAGAGAGAGAATGGAAGAGTCTGGACACAGAGCGAGAAAATAGAGGGCATATATGTTTGAGCAGGGAAGGTTGTAAAGGGAGCACAGTGTGAGCAGGAGAGATAAGAGATTCATAGTTGTATGAGATTTACCTCCATAACAAGTAACCTTAACCTCTCGCTGCAGTGTGAGAGGAATCTGCAAAACAGGCAGCACACACTAGCAGAGATACTGACATTCAGCATGTAAGGGTGCACACGCTCACATGGGGTCGGGGTCAGGGGGAGTCAAAGGGTGAGAGATCATGATTTGATTTGATTTGTTTGGTATTGGAGGTTGGTATTAAAATAGACCAGTTGGGCCTCCCTTTGACTATGGTATAAATAATTTATAAATAATTAATTACAAATAATTAATTAAATATAATTAAATATGATACAATACAATACAATACAATATAATATAATAATAAGATGAATGAAATACACTCATTCATAGTCAGGTGGTCAGGTGTCTCCTTTCGTGGCATGGTTTAACCTCTTAGCCTGAGGTGTGTTACGTTTAAGCGATTTAATTTCACATTAAATTAAATATCATTTTAGGAATTATATTTCTTCCCCTGTGCAACTTATGCCTTTATCAGAGCAGTTTACAGCATCGTACATGTATATATCCTTCGAGTCAAGCTCGTGAAATTGAATTGAACGTTCCCTCATTTTCTGTAATACCCAGGATATTAAGTATTGAATTGTATCTGGGGCTAATCGTTTGTTGTCTTTGTTTGCGTTGAATGAATGTGAATATACTTAACCCGACATACTGGTGGTGCAAGGCGTGGCTTTGTGTTGAAATGTACAGGTATATTAAGGTCATCAGTGTCTCAATAGTGCATGACAACCCAGGCATGTTCTCACGGTCATCCTACCTACAGCAGAGGCTCACGCACATCTGGCTACGCAAACGCTTCTATTCCTGTCACTGCAACAATGTTAGATATGTTAGACACTTAAAATAGCACATATATTGTTATAGTCGGAAATTCATATTAATTAATAACTATATTTCAGGTAACAAGGGTTAGCATTTAGGTTAAACTACTTTTGTATGAAATTTGGCAACAAGGCTATTACATATGTATACATTTCTGTTCTTAATGAATCAATTCATCGAGATAATCTGCTACTTCTCTTCTTTGAGTGACTTGATAAATTGACTATTGACGAGGTTTTGACACAGGTAAAAATAAATAATAAGTAATTATCCTAAGTAATTTATCCTTATCTCTATCATTTAATCTATGATAATAATAATAATAATAATAATAATTATATAATTTACCTATACAATTTAGCACCTACCTGAAAAGATGATTTCATTAAGAGTTCATGGTGGTGTACTAATATCAATAGTCAGTAAAACAAGTTTGCTAAAATGTCTACGTCACTCGTTTTTGTATACGTCACTCGAAAGGCTGCAGCGCATGCTGAATACAGACTGCATTGTTCCAGAGGCCAGATACCATTGTGCTGTGACTGACTCGATACAGAGCTTACAACATCACTAGCATGAAGCTTAACTATATAAACATGCCTCTTGGCTTAACCCTAGATATATCACAAACACCCCTTTTCAACATTTGTCCAAGCTTATAACAACTCAACAGGGAAGGGCGTAGAGAAGAATATGCATTCATCATCCTGTTGGCCTAAAGAAAACTACGAAAATATTTGGACAGGATTCAAATAAAACGGGCATGAATAGAGTACTGTGTAACGCATTTAGTCCCAAACAGCCTCTGAGTATTCATTAAGTTAGGAAGCACATTAAAATTATTTAGTGTGCCCAATATGAATGCTGGATATTTGCATGGATGGCTGACTGTACAAGACAAACTGCTCAGAATTAATGAACGCTGGTCATATTCTCCATTTCTGGGCACATTTAATTAACTTTAATGAAATAATTTACACAAAAAACGGACACTTTGGCCCAACAAGCCCAAAACATCAATGTAACATGAGACAAAAGCCAAACTTCTCCAGAGTCTAACCAATGAGCATGAAGTGAAAGCAGTGGAAGCATTTCTGGAGCTTACCTTATCAGGTAGCAGCAGAAGAGCAGGCTGAGGATAAAGACGAAGATGGCCGTCCCAAACACAACAATGTAAATATTGAGAGGAAGGTTCTGGAACCCTATGTTTGGCATCCTGAAAGTGTGGTGCTTGAAATCGGTGTTCATGGATAGTCTGTATGGAGGGAGAGAGAGGATGAGGGAGAGGGAGAGAGGGAGAGAGATGAGAAAGGTGAGAAATTCTTTGTTTGAATGACAAACAAATTGCAAATAACTTTGATTCACTATGGTGTGTGAAATCAAAAATCAAAGACCCATAGTCCCACTGAATATGAAAAATGAAAAACAGGAATATCATTTAGCCTACCTTTAGGCAAGCGATTAAGCCCACCAATAATGATCCAGAAAATAAATAATAAGCAACCAAAAATAATGTGTTATGATGGTAACAGTAACCAGTTAAATTGTTAAACTACTCAGCTCTACCTAAACTTTTAAGTTCTTAAGTTAACTTCTACCTAACTTTCTATGAATGAAAAAGGCCCTTGAAACAGTGAGCTCCAGCTCCCAGAATGTGTGGTTTTATGAGGGCTCGCTCACTGAAGACCACTAAAGAGGCATGACTAGACATGTCTCCAGGCTATCCAGTGGGTGGGTGCGGTGCGTGAGGAAGATGAATGCGGTCCCTTGGGGGCTGTTTAATGAAGCCAAATTATACATGCACACCACATCAAAACGTCAATGGTGTCTTGTTGTAATGCGGTGACTTAAATGTGTTTCTGTGGGAGGATGAGCATGGACTCATGCACCAATTTACCAGATAGAGAGAATATTTGTGAGCAGAAGAAAAAAAACCATTTCCTGCTATGAAGACTTTAAGAAGAAGACACTTTCCTAAGCCTAGAGACATACTGACCTAAAAAAAAAAGAAAAGAAGTGCAAGAAGTGCTCATATTAGAAAAGCAAGAAGTGCTCATATTAATACTTAATACGTATGAATTATTTTATTAAATGATTCTATTTTTAATCACACAATATAATACAGTAGTAGTTCGTCCTCATTCAATCTGTGCTCTGTGGCTCACCCTCTTGCGTACGTATCAAGATCCGATGGGCCAGTTGATGTTAGTCATCTGACATCCATTGCAGTAACCTGTGTAATATGGCAACTATGTATGGTTCTATTCAATTGAGATTTTAAAGGTACAATATCCAAGATTTATTTCAAGTTAGCTCCAGTCTACATACAAAAAAAAATCACCCCTCCCTCTCCAAACCCCGCCCACCCTCAAAAAGTGAGGCTCGCTTTTTGAGATTTAACATGAGATTTCTCTACGCTGTTGCAGTTGGAGCAATGAACCTAGATCCCTGTAGCCTTAAGGTTAGTGTCTACATGACACACTGTGTTTTAGAGCACATTCCAAACAAAAACTATTTCGCATATTGTACCTACGAAAATACGAAAAAATGATATCGAAAAAAGATGGATTAATACAATTATGTTATTAATAATAAAACCCAATGACGATATGGTGGTCCTGTCTAGCTCAACTGGAAGAGCATATATGGCATTAATGCCACAGTCCCATCCAATCCCACTGGGGCTAACGATGTATGCACTCATACACTTTAGAAACATCCACCAAATGACACATGCAGTATCAGAGATTTGTCTTTCAATTCAGGTTATAATCCTCATTGTTTAAGTCGTGACAAGTGACAATTA